>OW121740.1:152468668-152626168 GCA_933228675.1 Stomorhina lunata
TTTGATCAAAATCTTTCAAAAATCAAATTTCAATCAAAATTTTACTTAAGTCAATTTTTGATCAAATTTTTACAAATTTGAAATTTGATCAAACTTTTTCTAACGTCAAATTTTGACAAAAACTTTACTTATTCACATTTTGATTAAAATTTTTACTAAATTTTACTAAAGACAAATTTTGACCAAAATTTTACAAAAGACAAATTTTGATCAAAATTCTACTAAAGACAAATTTTAATCAAAATTATACTAAAGACAACACTTGATCAAAGTCTTACTTAAGACAAAATTTAAATAAAGAAAATTTTTGATCAAAACTTTTCTACAGACAAATTTTGATCAAATTTTTACTAAAGACAAATTTTGATCAAAATTTTACTAAAGACAATTTTTGATCAAAATTTTACTAAAGAAAAATTTTGATCAAAATTTTACTAAAGACAAATTTTAAACAAAATTTTAGTAAAGACAATTTGAACAAAATTTTAATAAAGGCAAATTTTGAACAAAATTTTGGATCCAAATTTTACTACAGACAAATTTTGAAAAAATTCTACTTAAGACAAATTTTGATCAAAATTTTTACAAAGACAAATTTTGATCAAAATTTTTACAAAGACAAATTTTGATCAAAATTTTACAAAAAAACAAATTTTGGTTAAATTTTACTAAAGACAAATTTTGACCAAAATTTTACTAAAGACAAATTTTAATCAAAATTTTACTAAAGACAAATTTTGACCAAAATTTTACTAAAGACAAATTTTGATCAAAATTTTACTAAAGACAAATTTTGATCAAAATTTTACAAAAAACAAATTTTGGTTAAATTTTACTAAAGACAAATTTTGACCAAAATTTTACTAAAGACAAATTTTAATCAAAATTTTACTAAAGACAAATTTTGATCAAAATTTTACTAAAGACAAATTTTGATCAAAATTTTACTAAAGACAAATTTTGATCAAAATTTTACTAAAGACAAATTTTGATCAAAATTTTACTAACGACAAATTTTACTAAAGACAAATTTTGATCAAAATTTTACTAAAGACAAATTTTGATCAAAATTTTACTAAAGACGAATTTTGATCAAAATTTTACAAAAAACAAATTTTGGTTAAATTTTACTAAAGACAAATTTTGACCAAAATTTTACTAAAGACAAATTTTAATCAAAATTTTACTAAAGACAAATTTTGATCAAAATTTTACTAAAGACAAATTTTGATCAAAATGTTACTAAAGACAAATTTTGATCAAAATTTTACTAAAGACAAATTTTGATCAAAATTTTACTAAAGACAAATTTTGATCAAAATTTTACTAAAGACAAATTTTGATCAAAATTTTAGTAAAGACAAATTTTGACCAAAATTTTACTAAAGACAAATTTTAATCAAAATTTTACTAAAGACAAATTTTGACCAAAATTTTACTAAAGACAAATTTTGATCAAAATTTTACTAAAGACAAATTTTGATCAAAATTTTACAAAAAACAAATTTTGGTTAAATTTTACTAAAGACAAATTTTGACCAAAATTTTACTAAAGACAAATTTTAATCAAAATTTTACTAAAGACAAATTTTGATCAAAATTTTACTAAAGACAAATTTTGATCAAAATTTTACTAAAGACAAATTTTGATCAAAATTTTACTAAAGACAAATTTTGATCAAAATTTTACTAACGACAAATTTTACAAAAGACAAATTTTGATCAAAATTTTACTAAAGACAAATTTTGATCAAAATTTTACTAAAGACGAATTTTGATCAAAATTTTACAAAAAACAAATTTTGGTTAAATTTTACTAAAGACAAATTTTGACCAAAATTTTACTAAAGACAAATTTTAATCAAAATTTTACTAAAGACAAATTTTGATCAAAATTTTACTAAAGACAAATTTTGATCAAAATGTTACTAAAGACAAATTTTGATCAAAATTTTACTAAAGACAAATTTTGATCAAAATTTTACTAACGACAAATTTTACTAAAGACAAATTTTGATCAAAATTTTACTAAAGACAAATTTTGATCAAAATTTTAGTAAAGACAAATTTTGATCAAAATTTTACTAAAGACAAATTCTGATCAAAATTTTACTAAAGACAAATTTTGATCAAAATTTTAATAAAGACAAATTTTGATCAAAATTTTACTAAAGATAAATTTTGATCAAAATTTTACTAAAGGCAAATTTTGATCAAAATTTTACTAAAGGCAAATTTTGATCAAAATTTTACTAAAGACAAATTTTGATCCAAATTTTACTAAAGACAAATTTTGATCCAAATTTTACTAAAGACAAATTTTGATCAAAATTTTACTAAAGACAAATTTTGAGAAAAATTTTACTAAAGACAAATTTTGAGAAAAATTTTACTAAAGAAAAATTTTACTAAAGACAAATTTTGATCAAAATTTTACTCAAGTCAAAATCAAATTTTGATCAAAATTTTTCAAAAAACAAATTTTGTTCAGAATTTTACTTTAGTAAATAAAATTTTAACTAAAGAAAATATGTTATCAAAATTTTACTAAATTTAAATTTTGATCAAAATTTTACTTAGGACAAACTGTGTTTTATAATATTTGAAATGTATATTTTAACCCTCAACAGAAATGGGGGCTAAAATGACCCATATTAAAATTCATGTACGTATGAGTGATAAATGGTTCTTTCTTATTACTAATACGTTCTCAGATTTTTTCTTTTTTGTTAGGAACTTTTTAAAAAATTTAATTAAATTTAAATATCAGAACATTACTTAAATGTGGAAATAATTTAGATATTTATAAGCTATTTTCTTCTTTGGTTCAAAAAAAAAAAAATATTTAAATTCCTTTACAATTTAATTTACTTTCTTTGATTTAGAGTAAAAAGTTTATTTCTAAAATCTTATAAAATAAGTTTTTGCGGTTTTTTTGCCAACTCCTACATTCTGTTATTTATTTCCTTAAATTAATTGTCTACAAAAGAGTAAAAGTATTGGAAAACATGGTCAAGAAATTTGATTTTACCAAAACCACTGTTTTATCAATACTCCAGTTATTTATGTTCCAGACAGATTTTTGTATTTATTTCAGTATAAATCAAAATATATTTATTTGGGGTTTGAATATTTCTAACGCCCAACCACAAGAAATTATTTTCCATTTATGTTATTTTATTATTCTAAAGAAAAATCTATTAAGATTTTAAATATTTTTAAGTTATATCTTTTAAATTTTTATATTATATTTAAAATTTTTGCATTATATGTAAATGTTTTAATTTTATCCACTTACCTTACGCTTTGATCTGGCCATTCGTTGATCTCTTGAATTTTCAGCCTCACCCGGAGGCCTCTTGCCCCACACAGCCAATGCGATGCGGGTGTATGTAAAGATTAATACTGATAATGGCACTAGAAATTGTAGGGTCATTAAAGCCCAAGTGTAGTAATAATTCTGTTCTCTAGAGGACCACATCTCTTGACAGACGTATCTAAAAGGGAATCAATGAAAGCAAAATAAAATTAAAGGAGAAGAAATAAATAAAATATAAGAATTTTGAAAAAACCTCTATCAATAAGATTATAGAAAAAAATTGTCAGACTTATTTTTCTATGAAACACTTTTCTACAAAATTTAAAATTTTTCATTTATTGAATATTTTCCTTTTGAATTTTAAGCGGTTTAGATTTGTTTTGCACTTTGCTAAAGAATTTAACTTAAATAGCATTGACACTTTTCTTACTTTATAATTTTGTGTATATCTATAAGTCTATGTCTTAGTTTCTGTAATGGTCTTTGTACTAGTTTTATATGTATATGCTTTTTTTTTACCAACTTTCGTGTAGTCTAGTGTAATAGCATTATTTCAAATTACAAAGCTCTTCTTAATGCCATTTCCTTCAACACACACACTTATGCAGAAAATAATGTCTACAACATATTAAGTTCTAGCAATAATTTAAATTCATTGCTGCAAATGTTATTAGTGTTTTCAGCATATTTTCCTTAGCACAAAAAAGGTCCTCTGAAAATATTTACTACTTCCTTGAAATTTATGAACTATATAAGTATGCACTTCATACATGCTCCTATAGGTACTGTAAGCTCCTGTTCAACTGCATTCATGCATTTTTTACTCAGAAATAGACAAATGCCGTCAGTCACCGTAAATAACAGATTTCTTTAATAGTAAGGACTCCAACGAAAAACCAAATATCTCAAGTGTTCTAAGAGAAACAAATGCATGAAAAAGAACAAAGTTTGAATACTTAGGCTAGGTTCACATTGGGAGCATTTGTTTGCAGGTTAATGCAAAAACGGTTTATTATGCATTTTAATATGAAACATCAAGAAAATCATCCTTGAAAAAAAGTGTCTAACTAAAATAAATTTGAAGGTATGATATTAGAAACCTCCATCGACTCATGTGCAACAACTTTGCTAAATATCATAGCATAATCAAATGCACAATTTATATTTGGCGCCATCTCGCGAAAACTAGTCGCACCGACTAAAAAAACCTTTGTCGGCTCATGCGCAACAACTTTACTAAAGATAATAGCACGATCAAATGCACAGTTTATGATTTAATTAATTTTGAATAATTTTCTGTGGCGCCACCTAACGGGAATTGGTCATACCAATTTAGAAACCCTTGTCGGCTCATGCAAAGCAACTTTGCTAAATATCGTAGCATGATCAAATTAATAGTTCACGATTAAATACAATTTGAGTAATTTTCAGTGGCGCCACCTGTCGGAACTTGGCTATACCAACTTGGTAAAAATCTTTAGCGGAACAACTTTACTAAAGATCATTAGATGATCAAATTTTTATATATATAGAATAAGATAATTTATAGAGTATATACAATATATGGAAACTATTTTATACAATTTGTATGTAAATATAAAAAATTTCCATGGATTTTATAAACTCCAAAAAAAAAAAAACACTAATTTGTTGCAAAAAATGTGATAAATGAAGAAAGGCTCGACCGATTTTGAGCAAACTTCACATAAACCATCTACTAAATAGTCCAAACAAAGCCTAAGAATTCGGTTTGTATAGGTGCATGATCAAATTAATAGTTCACGATTAAATTAAATTTGAGTAATTTTCAGTGGCGCCACCTGCCGGAACTTGGTCAATACAACTTAATAATGTTCGTCGATTCATGCGCAACAACTTTACTAAAGATCATAAGATGATCAAATTATTATATATATAGAAGAAGATAATTTATAGAGTATATACAATATATGGAAACTATTTTATACAATTTGTATGTAAATATAAAAAATTTCCATGGATTTTATAAACTCCAAAAAAAAAAAATACTAATTTGTTGCAAAAAATGTGATAAATGAAGAAAGGCTCGACCGATTTTGAGCAAACTTCACATAAACCATCTACTAAATAGTCCAAACAAAGCCTATGAATTCGGTTTGGATAGGTGCATGATCAAATTAATAGTTCACGATTAAATTCAATTTGAGTAATTTTCAGTGGCGCCACCTGCCGGAAATTGGTCTGACCAAATAAAGATTATTACATGATCAAATTTTTATATATATAGAAGAAGATAATTTATAGAGTTTATACAATATATGGAAACAATTTTATACAATTTGTATGTAAATATAAAAAATTTCCATGGATTTTATAAACTTAAAAAATAACAAATTTGTTTCAAAAAAATGTGATAAATGAAGAACCGCTAGACCGATTGTAAGAAAACTTCACATAAACCATCTACTAAATAAAGCCTAAGCATTTGGTTTCGATAGGTGAGTCCGTTCATGAGTTACAGCGTTACAGCGAAAAGTTGCATTGATTTTTATATATCGCTACTTTAATATAGAAAGGCCCTAAGTCGTTTTTCATTCAAATTGCTATTAAAAGCTTTATCTTATGTAATTTTATAAAAATATTTTAATTCCAAAAAACATTATTATGGCATTAAATCCTTCAAAGAATTTATTAAAAAACTGCATTTAAAAAAATTCTGCATCTTCAAAACCTAAGATTTTATTTAGTTTATTTTCCCTCTCCTGTAATGTAAGAAAAATATTAGTTAGGGCTTTTCTATATTAAAGTAACGATATATAGATTTGACAAAATATATTTCGCACGAACTTGGCTCAAGTTAATAAGGGAATCCATTTTACTACTCATACATGCACGGATTCCTATATTTTCCATTTCCAAAAGAGTATCAAAAACGCATCCCCTTATTTTTCTAGCCCATCCAAATCCAATTTCAAATTTTTTGCTACCGATGTTGTTTTCGAAGATATGATGTTACTAATTTTTCCCTTTTCTAACCTGTTTTACCCCCTAGGAGGCCGAATTTCAAAAAAGTACCGAACACGTGTCAATTAATTTTTAGTGCGAATTTCAAACCAATTTAATTTTGCACTTCTATCGCTTTTTGTTTAGGAGATATAATGTTACCGATTTTTCCCTTTTTACCCTCTAAATTGAAAACAGTACTAAATTATGTATTTGATATTTTGTACTTGGCAATTGACTTCCCTATACATTTGCCCAATAAATCAAACTTAATTTTTCTATAGAAAAACTTATTTTTTCTATAGAAAAACTTACTTTTTCTATAGAAAAACTTATTTTTTCTATAGAAAAACTTACTTCTTTCTATAGAAAAACTTAATTTTTCTATAGAAAAACTTACTTTTTTCTATAGAAAAACTTACTTTTTTCTATAGAAAAACTTACTTTTTTCTATAGAAAAACTTACTTTTTTCTATAGAAAAACTTACTTTTTTCTATAGAAAAACTTACTTTTTTCTATAGAAAAACTTACTTTTTTCTATAGAAAAACTTACTTTTTTCTATAGAAAAACTTACATTTTTCTATAGAAAAACTTACATTTTTCTATAGAAAAACTTACTTTTTTCTATAGAAAAACTTACTTTTTTCTATAGAAAAACTTACTTTTTTCTATAGAAAAACTTACTTTTTTCTATAGAAAAACTTACTTTTTTCTATAGAAAAACTTACTTTTTTCTATAGAAAAACTTACTTTTTTCTATAGAAAAACTTACTTTCTTCTATAGAAAAACTTACTTTTTTCTATAGAAAAACTTACTTTTTTCTATAGAAAAACTTACTTTTTTCTATAGAAAAACTTACTTTTTTCTATAGAAAAACTTACTTTTTTCTATAGAAAAACATACTTTTTTCTATAGAAAAACATACTTTTTTCTATAGAAAAACTTACTTTTTTCTATAGAAAAACTTACTTTTTTCTATAGAAAAACTTACTTTTTTTCTATAGAAAAACTTACTTTTTTCTATAGAAAAACTTACTTTTTTCTATAGAAAAACTTACTTTTTTCTATAGAAAAACTTACTTTTTTCTATAGAAAAACTTACTTTTTCTACAGAAAAACTTACTTTTTTCTATAGAAAAACTTACTTTTTTCTATAGAAAAACTTACTTTTTTCTATAGAAAAACTTACTTTTTTCTATAGAAAAACTTACTTTTTTCTATAGAAAAACTTACTTTTTTCTATAGAAAAACTTACTTTTTTCTATAGAAAAACTTACTTTTTTCTATAGAAAAACTTACTTTTTTCTATAGAAAAACTTACTTTTTTCTATAGAAAAACTTACTTTTTTCTATAGAAAAACTTACTTTTTTCTATAGAAAAACTTACTTTTTTCTATAGAAAAACTTACTTTTTTCTATAGAAAAACTTACTTTTTTCTATAGAAAAACTTACTTTTTTCTATAGAAAAACTTACTTTTTTCTATAGAAAAACTTACTTTTTTCTATAGAAAAACTTACTTTTTTCTATAGAAAAACTTACTTTTTTCTATAGAAAAACTTACTTTTTTCTATAGAAAAACTTACTTTTTTCTATAGAAAAACTTACTTTTTTCTATAGAAAAACTTACTTTTTTCTATAGAAAAACTTACTTTTTTCTATAGAAAAACTTACTTTTTTCTATAGAAAAACTTACTTTTTTCTATAGAAAAACTTACTTTTTTCTATAGAAAAACTTACTTTTTTCTATAGAAAAACTTACTTTTTTCTATAGAAAAACTTACTTTTTTCTATAGAAAAACTTACTTTTTTCTATAGAAAAACTTACTTTTTTCTATAGAAAAACTTACTTTTTTCTATAGAAAAACTTACTTTTTTCTATAGAAAAACTTACTTTTTTCTATAGAAAAACTTACTTTTTTCTATAGAAAAACTTACTTTTTTCTATAGAAAAACTTACTTTTTTCTATAGAAAAACTTACTTTTTTCTATAGAAAAACTTACTTTTTTCTATAGAAAAACTTACTTTTTTCTATAGAAAAACTTACTTTTTTCTATAGAAAAATTTACTTTTTTCTATAGAAAAACTAACTTTTTTCTATAGAAAAACTAACTTTTTTCTATAGAAAAACTTACTTTTTTCTATAGAAAAACTTACTTTTTTCTTTAGAAAAACTTACTTTTTTCTATAGAAATACTTACTTTTTTCTATAGAAAAACTTACTTTTTTCTTTAGAAAAACTTACTTTTTTCTTTAGAAAAACTTACTTTTTTCTATAGAAAAACTTACTTTTTTCTATAGAAAAACTTACTTTTTTCTATAGAAAAACTTACTTTTTTCTATAGAAAAACTTACTTTTTTCTTTAGAAAAACTTACTTTTTTCTATAGAAAAACTTACTTTTTTCTATAGAAAAACTTACTTTTTCCTATAGAAAAACTTACTTTTTTCTATAGAAAAACTTACTTTTTTCTATAGAAAAACTTACTTTTTTCTATAGAAAAACTTACTTTTTTCTATAGAAAAACTTACTTTTTTCTTTAGAAAAACTTACTTTTTTCTATAGAAAAACTTACTTTTTTCTATAGAAAAACTTACTTTTTTCTATAGAAAAACTTACTTTTTCCTATAGAAAAACTTACTTTTTTCTATAGAAAAACTTATTTTGTCTATAGAAAAACTTATTTTTTCTGTGAGAATGAGAATTTCAAGTATATTTTTTGCACACATAATTTTTGTAACAACTGTATTCAATTTGCCAAATTTCGGGATAATCGGTCCACATTTAACCCTAGCTCTAATATAAGTCCAAATGGTGGAAACTGCTTAAATATATAAGTTTTGGGAAAATGTATGATGGCAAAATTTAGCAAATATTTGTCTTTATACAGGAAAAAGAAAACCTTTGACCTTAGAGGTGAAAGGTATCGTAGGTCGGGCTTGACCGACTGTATTACTTTCTTACTTGTTATATTTTAGTCTATGAAAATGTCTGTATATGTGGAAACCCGGGTTTGTTTGCATTTAAAAATTCTCTTTAAAAGGTATTCAAAACAATTTTAGAAATCGTAAGAAAGACACATAACAAATAAGCAAATATTTAATATTCTAAGTACTTGTCGACAGATTCTTGGAATTTACTGACAACATTTTTTCTAGCAACTTAAAAAAATGTCTCATATTTGATGAAATGAAACCGCAACAGCAGCAAAAGGACATACAAGAAGGACATACAAGATGAATTTAAGTAAAAAAAAAATATTTATAATATAAAAAGCTAATGCTTTTTAAAACAGGACAAAATAGCGATAATGCTTGTAATAAAATTTTAAAGAAGATTTACAGGGAATTACTTAAGTTCTAAATTCTTTTCTTTGAGTTTTATGAATATCTAATGAAAACAGGAAAAGATTGTTTCTTATAGAAGCAAAGTAAGAAAGAAAATTCAAAATTTTCTAAGGTCATTTTTATTGCTACATTAGCTTATTTATTAAATATTTAAACGTTTAATTTCACTCAAACTTACCTTTCACAGTAGACATGCCATACGCCGGGTTGCACTAATTTCGAAACTAATGGAATTGGAAAGGCCGTTGCCAAGGCTATAATCCAAATGCCAGCTATAATGAATTTTGCATACCTTCAAAAAATAAAAAATAAGAGAAAAAATTACATGTTATATAAGAAAAATGATTAATGAAACATTAATTACAGAAAAGCATGAAATTTATGTTTTAGTTTTGTAATTTAATAAAAAAAAGAATCTAAAAATATTTAATTACTTAAAATGTTTGGCACAAAAAATTTAAAAGGTGACTTGTATAACGTCATTTTTGGGTATGTAAAATTTTCAGAAAATTTTATATTGAATAGAAATTGTGAGCATTTTCACAAAAAATTCAAATTTAACTTGACTGAAAATTTTAAAGTCTTTTCTAATCTTTTTTAATGCAATCAAATATTGAACATTTTTTTTCTTTAAGTCAACAACTTTTTTCTAAGACTTGACAATTTTGTTTATTTTCTTATACATATACTATTAAATATTTCCTTAAAAGAGGAAAATAATATTAGAATGGATATAAAAATGGCAGAATAGGAACTTCAGAAGAAAGATTTATGTATTTACAAAGAATTTTTTGCTTTTAAAAATTTAAAAAATCATATTAAAAGATTAAAAAATGCACTTGAAAGTAAGAAAATAAAGAAAAAGTGTTATATAAGAATCTTAGATACTTTGAAATAATCTATTACGAAATAAACTGGCAATAAATAACACTACTCCACAATTGACAACCAATATATTTGTATACCCTTCACCACCATACATGGAAAGGGTATTATAAGTTTGTGCTGATGTAAGTAACGCATAGAAATATTTGTCTTAGACCCATCTTTTAATATACCAATAGGTTTAGAATCACTTTCTGAGTCGATTCAGTCAGTTAGTCCGTCCATCCGTCTGTCTGACTGGCTGGACCCCCATGTAAACCATGTAATCAAAGTACAGGTAGCAATTCTAAAGATAATTTGATGAATTTTGACGACACAGATCATTTTTTTGATAGTGGGACCATGGCTGTTGAAATTCGTCATTATTTATGGTAGGTCCCACTTCCCGGAATTGATATATTTGTCACTAATATCAGTTTTTTTCATAAAATTTAAAACAAATACTGCTTATTTAAACCAAAATCACTACATCACCTACCTCTCATATAAGTCCAAATGACGGAAGCAGCTTAATTAAATAAGTTTTGAGAAAATTTTTGTATGATGGCAAAATTTAGCAAATATTTGTCTTTGTACAAAAAAAAGAACACCTTAGACCTTAGTGGTGAAGGGTATCGTATGGTCGGGCTTGACCGACTATAGCACTTTCTTACTTGTTTTTTTTTTACAAAAGTTTTTATATGCACATTTTTATACCCTTCACCAATAGGTGAAAGGGTATTATAAGATTGTGCATCCGTTTGTAATTTTTTTATTAGTGATCGTAGACCCCATAAAAATAATACCGATCGACTCAGAGGAGGAGAATCGATTAAGCGATATCCGTCTGTCTGTCTGTCTGTTGAAATCAAGTTTCTGAAGCCCCTGGAGAATGGAACTACATAAATTATACATCAGATTTTAGGAAATTTTCCCGCAATGAACGCTATTAAAATTCATTATAATCGGTTTATAAACATCCGAAATATCGAAATTTTTGATTGAAACACACTTTTAGATAACAAAAGAAAAAAGATACTCCTGGTGTACATGTGATAATATGTTATATATCAGATTGTTGGAAATAGTTTCCCAAAGTATTCTGTAAAATTTTATCAAAATCGGTCCATAAACAACTGAAATATCGCCAAAACACTAAATTTGATGTAACGCAAATTGCCCAAAGTACTCATTAGAGAATATTTGTTGAAAAAATGAAATGCAAAAATAGGAAAAACCATCCTTCTTTAGCACGAACATACATAAATAAATTTTATATCAGATTTTAGCTAATTCCCCCGCCAAGCACGTTATAAAATTTTATCAAAAGCGGTCCGTGAACAACTGAGATATAGCCAAAATACTACGTGTGATGTACAGCAAATTGCCCAAATTATGTGTCTAAGAAATTTTGTTTACATTTGGTAAGTATTGTTTCAGCTATATCTCAGGTGTTTATGGACCGCTTTTGATGAAATTTGACATCGTGTGGGAGGATTTCCTTAATCTAATATATAAACTCCACAGATCTGATTATGAATACCATTCAAATTGTACCGATCGACTCAGAATCGACAGGAGAATTGATTTTGCGACGTCCGCCCGTCTGTCTGTTTATCTGTCCGTCCGTCTGTTTGTCTATCTGTCCGTCCGTCTACCTGTCTGTCCTTTTTCTGTTGAAGTCAAGTTTTTGGAACTCCTGTTTTATCCATATCTCAGATATTTATTTTCATGAAATTTAAATTCGTACTTCGCAGGGGATTACCTAAATTCTGATGCATTCGGTAATTTGTGGTATATATAATTTAGTGTTTAAGCGATATTTTAGGTGTTTTGATCGACATTGATGAAATTCAGGGTGGCACGATATCCTAAATTTTTGTGTAAAATGCATATGAGTATACCTTCCAGGAGCTCCACAAATCTGATTTTAGCAGACAGACACTCTGTATTAATCTTAATTTTGTGTCTGACTTTTGAACATTATGTTAACATTTAAAAATATATTATATATCAAATTATAGGTAATCTTCCTAAGAAGTCCAAAAATGCAGCTAAGTACATGATATCCGTTCAAAACCTACATGTATGTATGTGTCTCACATATTAACGAAAAATTAAATTTTTTAATTGCAATTGCGAGAAATCCGTTCACATATAACTTCGCCTAAGACAATTCTTAGTAGCTAATAAATGATAAATTATAATAGATACGATGGTGACATAGCGCCTAAAATAAACTTTCTAGACTTGACAAAAGTATTTCTGATCTCTTGAAAAGTTCGGTATTGAAAATGGCCGAGCTCGGTTTACATTTAGTGAAATCTCCCATATAACCCCTACCGGGAATCACTTTCATACTGATAAATTAAATCACATTATAATTGCACAAAGAACTAGAGCAAAACTTTCCAAACATCAATCGGACAGATCGAAAGAACAATACATCCCAAATATTATTGATGAAGTATTCATTTTAATTAGTTAACTAACTTCAAATTAATAAGTTAATCATCAATAGCTTTTCCGACAAAGCTGATAACCATCCATTCAAAAGCTATATATTTCACGTATGTATCTAAAACTAAGAGTGTATACCCTATAATTTTAAGGCTTGTATACATTGACAATCATTGTTAAAGCTTTGACCTAAATCAGTCCGCTAACTTCAGAGTTTTACATAACTAATCAAAAACTTTTACTAGTTGGATAATTGGTACGAATTAAAGTACACAACCCTCACCGGGCACTGTGTTTTTGGGTTGCATGCCAGAATACTTAATCTTCATCAAATCGAGGTGCTCTTGCAAATCTAAGGGCATCTACATTTTGAAGCATCTTTTCTGCATGGTTTATCTGGTCATAAACTATATAATTATCAATATATTCCTACGATTTTATGCTTAACTTTTGGATAGCCATTGGTGAAGGATATCCAAGATTCGGCAAAGCCGAATATACCTCTTATACCTCTATACTCTTACCCAGTAAGAACAGTGTCAAACGTTTGAAATATGATGACTTTTATATTTGATATAAAACGTTTTTTTCAAACCTGAACAGATGTTTGAGATTCACATTCATTTTCAAATGAGGGTTCATTTGAGAATAAATGTTTGAAAAATTATAGTTTCTCAAATTTGAAAATAATTTGAAAAATGGTGTTATATAAATTTGAATTTAAATTTGAATTTGATTTATTTCAATTTTTTTTTCAAACATTAAAAAAAAATAATTTATGTTAAATAAAATTAATGTTTAAGATATTTTAGTGGAATGACATTGCATTTCAAAGAAATTCGTTATTTCTTTTGGATTTTTTAAAATTGATCTATATTTGACCATAAACCTTGCTTAAAAAATTTCAAGATAAAAAAATCAAAAATAATATGCATAAGTAAATTTTCTTTGTTTCTTAAAATTTTTTTACCTAACAATAAAAAAATTATATTTTAAGCAATAGAATTCAAATATGATGCACCGTTTTTAAAAACCGTTTTCAAAAACACAACGCCATTTTATTTATGTTCCACATGTAGATGATATCCACATTTGAAAAACCTTTGAGAATGAGGTTCGATAATGATTTGAGAATAAAGGCATTTCTCAATTTGAGAATAAAGTCCCCTTTTTGTTGATCAGTATCAAATCAGATTCAAACGTTTGACCTTTGAAAAAAGATTTATTTTCAAATCATCCTCAATTTGAGAATAAACCTTTTTCCTTACTGGGTACTTGTTATAGGAAATTTTAAAAATTTACCATTTTTATAGGAAATTTTAAAAATTTTTAGAAATCTATGAAAATGTCCCAATTTTACAGAAAATTTAAAAATTTCCATTTTTTATTGACAATATTTAAAATTTCACATTTTTATAGGAAATTTTAAAAATTTCCCAATTTCATGGGAAAATTTTAAATATTTCCAATTTCATGGAAAATTTTGAAAATTTCCAATTTTTTTTAGAAAATTTTGAAAATTTCAAATTTTTATAGAAAATTTCGCTTTTTAAAATTTCTTATTTTTATAGGAAATTTTAAATAATATCCATTTTTATAGCAAATTTTTAAAATTTCTAATTTCTATAGCAAAATTTCTAATTTTTATAGAAAAATTTAATAACTCCCATTTTTATAGGATATTTAAAAAATTTCCAATTTTTATAGAATATTTTAAAAATTTCACATTTTTTATGAAATTTTAAAAAATTACCATTTTTATAGGAAATTTTAAAAGTTTACCACATTTAAAGGATATTTTAAAATTTTTGAAAATATCCCAGTTTTATAGAAAATTTTAAAAGTTCCAATTTTATCGAAAATTTTAAAAATTTTTCTATCTTATAGGAAATTTTTAAAATTTTCCATTTTTAAAATTTTGAAAATCTTCCATTTTTATAGGAAATTTTGAAATTTTGAAATTTATAAAAATTGGAAAAATGTAAAACTATTGGCTTGACAGGCTACCAATTTTTACCCAAAATTATCAGTCACGAAAATGTTGTCTATATTGTTGACTTTAAGCTCTTAAATTGTTGAGTGATTTGATTCGAAAACCAAATATTAATTCAAACCAATTTGGTTTACCTAACTCCGGAATTTTGGAATAAAACGGTTACAAGTTTTGAGTTCTCATTTTGATAAAATATTCTTGAAAAACAAAATTTTAGGCATCTTAGAGTAATATTAATTCGATTAAAAAATACATTTTTTTATAATTTTCTGTCACAGTTCTTAGACTTTTAAAGTTTAACCTTAACTTTATTAATAAAGAAATTTTTGAAATAAAATTTATTCCATTATATTATGTTTTTTTTTTTAATTTTCTATACAGCCACATGCCATCTGACATCTGAACCAAAAGCCTAAAAAATTTAAACAAATATTTACAAATTTTTTAATTTAAAACCATTTGATGAAGCTTTACTTTGTAATATAATATCACTGGTTTCTCCAGTATTTAATATCATTTCGATATTCCAAATGACGCGCACAAACCCTCCGTAAACACACAAGTTTTCCAAGAAATGATAACACCACAAAATTTAAATGGTAGCCCCAACCAAATGATTTCAACGAAAACCATTTAAGGGGGCAGCCAATTAAAAGTCATTCCAAGCCAAGTGACAATAGGAATCAAATGGATATAGGGGTATTAAAATAATCCTGTAAATGAACACACAAAATGTTTGATAAATATTTACGATACACTTCAGTAATTCTTTTCTATGGCATATCAGGATAAATAATTCCTTTAGTCGGAAGGTTGGGGTAGGATAAATACGAGTGTGTATGTATGAATGTATGTATGTATCTGTAGGGTGTATGAATTCATAAGCTTTTGTTTGCTGTCACGATATGTGTCTTGATTATTTCATCAAATTGTCAATATTTATTTAATTTTTTTCAAATGTTAACTAAATATCATATAAATATGACAGAATAACAAAACGAAAAGCTAATGAATGTTAGAATTTAACATTACACTAATTACACAGAATGACAAACAAACACTCGACGTGTCTCACATGTTAGTATTTTGTGATATGTTAGCATTTTGACAAGGACTCTGTGATCACAAGCAAAAACAGCTTAAGATAGGTTAAAAAAGATTCGAGTATCTATACAGTTAAGTTAAATAGAAATTCCTGACTAAGATTAATAGAAGTTCAGAAATTTAAAATATTGTCATTTATAGAGCTTTATGCCATTATATATTGAGTTAGGCTGTTATTGCTTCTCAACACAGAAGTATTGACACGTGTGCGTTTTGTATTTCCCAGACGTGACGTCAAGTATATGGAACTATTAAATAATCTATAATAGCCAAAAAAGGGAAGCCATTGATAGTTATTTTTATTTAGAGCAATAATTCTTTTGTTTGTTCAATAACACTGTGCTACGATATAACAACAAAAGGGAGACCTAGTGGCTTAAGATCAATCGAGTGCACTGAATTCAATGGTGCTAACCATTCCAGTCCAGTTTTTGAGATATAGCGTTATAAAAAAATGGAGGAGGTTGGGCAATAAATATTTGCGCAACTCGAAAACTGTTTCTTTTTTTTAGCTAAGTAAAAAAATCTAAATTCTGCAACAAAAAAATCTCGCAAAAACACTAAATATTTTCATAATCCGTCGCTTTGGAAATACATTTATTTGTTTGGAAAAAAAATATATATATTTTTTTTTAAATCACAAAAATTTCCATTTTCAAATAATTTTTTTTTACAAACCAAAAACTTTATTTCCAAAACTAATTCTCCATTTTTTGTTTGCTTAGTTCAAGCAAATGAACAGTTTTCGAGTTTCGCGAATATTTATTGCGCAACCTCTTCCAATTTTGAAATAACCCTATATCTCGAAAGCTAAATGTTGCAAAAATAAACATTGAATTCAGCCTACCCGAATTATCTTTACCCACTAGGTCTCCCTTTTGTCGGTTTTTTCAACTAGCACAGTGTAATCAAAAAATCAATTTTTAACACCCCTTCCTAAGAAAAAACTTATTTTAAATTTTCCATTTTTGTAGGATTTTGTAGGATATTTTACAATTTGTTCAGTTTAAAGGATATTCAAAATTTCCCATTTTTGTAGAAATATTTTTAAAAATTTGTTATTTTTATTGAAAATTTTAGAAATTTCCCATTTTTTATAGGAAATTTATAAATTTCCCAATTGGAAATTTTAAAAATTCCAATTTTATAGAAAATTTTGAAAATTTCCTACTTTTATAAAAAATTTTTAAAATTTCGCATTTTAATAGCAAATTGTGAAAATTTCTCATTTTTATAGGAAACTTTGAAAATTTTCCATTCTTATAGTAAATTTTAAAAATTTCCCATTTTAATAGCAAATTGTGAAAATTTCTTATTTTTATAGTAAATTTTGAAAATTTACCATTTTTATAGTAAATTTTGAAAATTTTCCATTCTTATAGCAAATTCTGAAAATTTCCAAATTTTATAGAAAATTTTAAAGATTTCCCATTTTTATAGGATATTTTAAAAATTTCGCATTTTTATAGGAAATTTAAAAAATTTCCTATTTTTATAGAAAATTTTAAAACTTTCCCATTTTTATAGGAAATTTTAAAAATTTTCCATTTTTATAGGAAATTTTAAAAATTTAACGTTTTTCATAGGAAATTAATTTTAAAAATTATCTATTTTTACAGGAAATTTAAAAAATTTCCCATTTTTATAGGAAATTTTAAAAATTTCCCAATTTTTTAGGAAATTTTAAAAAATTCCCATTTTTATAGGAAATTTTATAAATTTCCCATTTTTTTTAGGAAATTTTTAAAATTTCCCATTTTTATAGAAAATTTTAAAAATTTCCCATTTTTATAGGAAATTTAAAAAATTTCCCATTTTTATAGGAAATTTTAAAAATTTCCCATTTTTTTAGGAAATTTTAAAAATTTCCCAATTTTATAGGAAAATTTAAAATTTCCCAATTTTATAGGAGAATTTAAAATTTCCCAATTTTATAGTAAACTTAAAAATTTCCCAATTTTTTAGAAAGTTTTAAACGTTTCCAATTTTTATTGAAAATATTAAAATTTTCCCATTTTTATAGGAAATTTGAAAAATTTCCCTATTTTATAAGAAATTTAAAAAATTTTCAATTTCATAGAAAATTTTGAAATTTTCCAATTTTTGTAAAAAATTTTGAAAATTTCCCATTCTTAAAGCAAATTTTAAAATTTTCAATTTCATAGCAAATTTTGAAACTTTTCTTTTTTTTTAGCAAATTCTGAAAATTTGAATTTCCAATTTTTATATAAAATTTTAAATATTTGTATTTCCCAAATTTTATACGAAATTTTAAAAATTTTAAATTTTTATTGAAAATTTTAGAATTTTTCCATTTTTATAGCAAATTTTTAAAATTTCGAAATTTTATAGGCAATTTTAAAAATTTTCAATTTTATAAAAAATTTTGAAAATTTCCATTTTGATAGAAAATTTTGAAAATTTCTCATTGTAAATTTTGAGAAATTTCCTTTTTTAAAAAAATTTCCAATTTTTATAGCAAATTTTTAAATGAAAATTTAAAAACTTTCCATTTTTATTTCAATGAAATTATATAGAACTAAAACCGGACTAGAACTGAACTAGAACTGAACTAGAACTGAACTAGAACTGAACTAGAACTGAACTAGAACTGAACTAGAACTGAACTAGAACTGAACTAGAACTGAACTAGAACTGAACTAGAACTGAACTAGAACTGAACTAGAACTGAACTAGAACTGAACTAGAACTGAACTAGAACTGAACTAGAACTGAACTAGAACTGAACTAGAACTGAACTAGAACTGAACTAGAACTGAACTAGAACTGAACTAGAACTGAACTAGAACTGAACTAGAACTGAACTAGAACTGAACTAGAACTGAACTAGAACTGAACTAGAACTGAACTAGAACTGAACTAGAACTGAACTAGAACTGAACTAGAACTGAACTAGAACTGAACTAGAACTGAACTAGAACTGAACTAGAACTGAACTAGAACTGAACTAGAACTGAACTAGAACTGAACTAGAACTGAACTAGAACTGAACTAGAACTGAACTAGAACTGAACTAGAACTGAACTAGAACTGAACTAGAACTGAACTAGAACTGAACTAGAACTGAACTAGAACTGAACTAGAACTGAACTAGAACTGAACTAGAACTGAACTAGAACTGAACTAGAACTGAACTAGAACTGAACTAGAACTGAACTAGAACTGAACTAGAACTGAACTAGAACTGAACTAGAACTGAACTAGAACTGAACTAGAACTGAACTAGAACTGAACTAGAACTGAACTAGAACTGAACTAGAACTGAACTAGAACTGAACTAGAACTGAACTAGAACTGAACTAGAACTGAACTAGAACTGAACTAGAACTGAACTAGAACTGAACTAGAACTGAACTAGAACTGAACTAGAACTGAACTAGAACTGAACTAGAACTGAACTAGAACTGAACTAGAACTGAACTAGAACTGAACTAGAACTGAACTAGAACTGAACTAGAACTGAACTAGAACTGAACTAGAACTGAACTAGAACTGAACTAGAACTGAACTAGAACTGAACTAGAACTGAACTAGAACTGAACTAGAACTGAACTAGAACTGAACTAGAACTGAACTAGAACTGAACTAGAACTGAACTAGAACTGAACTAGAACTGAACTAGAACTGAACTAGAACTGAACTAGAACTGAACTAGAACTGAACTAGAACTGAACTAGAACTGAACTAGAACTGAACTAGAACTGAACTAGAACTGAACTAGAACTGAACTAGAACTGAACTAGAACTGAACTAGAACTGAACTAGAACTGAACTAGAACTGAACTAGAACTGAACTAGAACTGAACTAGAACTGAACTAGAACTGAACTAGAACTGAACTAGAACTGAACTAGAACTGAACTAGAACTGAACTAGAACTGAACTAGAACTGAACTAGAACTGAACTAGAACTGAACTAGAACTGAACTAGAACTGAACTAGAACTGAACTAGAACTGAACTAGAACTGAACTAGAACTGAACTAGAACTGAACTAGAACTGAACTAGAACTGAACTAGAACTGAACTAGAACTGAACTAGAACTGAACTAGAACTGAACTAGAACTGAACTAGAACTGAACTAGAACTGAACTAGAACTGAACTAGAACTGAACTAGAACTGAACTAGAACTGAACTAGAACTGAACTAGAACTGAACTAGAACTGAACTAGAACTGAACTAGAACTGAACTAGAACTGAACTAGAACTGAACTAGAACTGAACTAGAACTGAACTAGAACTGAACTAGAACTGAACTAGAACTGAACTAGAACTGAACTAGAACTGAACTAGAACTGAACTAGAACTGAACTAGAACTGAACTAGAACTGAACTAGAACTGAACTAGAACTGAACTAGAACTGAACTAGAACTGAACTAGAACTGAACTAGAACTGAACTAGAACTGAACTAGAACTGAACTAGAACTGAACTAGAACTGAACTAGAACTGAACTAGAACTGAACTAGAACTGAACTAGAACTGAACTAGAACTGAACTAGAACTGAACTAGAACTGAACTAGAACTGAACTAGAACTGAACTAGAACTGAACTAGAACTGAACTAGAACTGAACTAGAACTGAACTAGAACTGAACTAGAACTGAACTAGAACTGAACTAGAACTGAACTAGAACTGAACTAGAACTGAACTAGAACTGAACTAGAACTGAACTAGAACTGAACTAGAACTGAACTAGAACTGAACTAGAACTGAACTAGAACTGAACTAGAACTGAACTAGAACTGAACTAGAACTGAACTAGAACTGAACTAGAACTGAACTAGAACTGAACTAGAACTGAACTAGAACTGAACTAGAACTGAACTAGAACTGAACTAGAACTGAACTAGAACTGAACTAGAACTGAACTAGAACTGAACTAGAACTGAACTAGAACTGAACTAGAACTGAACTAGAACTGAACTAGAACTGAACTAGAACTGAACTAGAACTGAACTAGAACTGAACTAGAACTGAACTAGAACTGAACTAGAACTGAACTAGAACTGAACTAGAACTGAACTAGAACTGAACTAGAACTGAACTAGAACTGAACTAGAACTGAACTAGAACTGAACTAGAACTGAACTAGAACTGAACTAGAACTGAACTAGAACTGAACTAGAACTGAACTAGAACTGAACTAGAACTGAATTACATCATCTCTTAATAAGTTTTACAACATATTCAGGCCTAAAATGCTCGTTTGTAACTTTTTGTAAATATTCAATAAAATTATTTGTTTACTTTAATGGAATTTAAATGACATTAAGACATAACATGTTTAAACATTTTGGTTAAAAGCCCACATTAGCAATTTTTAAAAACAAACAACATTAAATTTAATGGTTCTATCATTAACTTACCTCTTTGTAATGCGCGGTCTTAGCGGCCACATTATCGCTATGTAACGATCTATCGATATGGCCACCAAAGTATAAGCGCTCACCAGCACTGAGACAGCCTGTGAGTAGTTGACAAAATGACACAGCGCAGTGCCAAATGGCCAAAAACCCAAAATGAATATCGATATAAACGATGAGGGGACACAAAATAAAGACATCAATATATCACCCACCGCTAAATTGGCAATAAAATAATTGGTGACAGTGCGCATGCGTGGCGTTGACTGGACTATGTAGCAAACAGTGCCATTACCCAAAAGAGCAAAAACAAAGATGGGTATGTACAATAGATAGACGGCGGTCTTAAAGTAAGCACTCGATAAAGCCTCATCGGATTCTTCTAACCCACTACCATCCTCACCCGGTAGATGGGAGTTATTTAAAGCACTTAATGTTTGAGATTCACCATCACAGGAAAATTGCGCAAAATCGGTTTCATTATTGAGATAGCGGGTATTGATGTAGTCGTGAAAAGTTTCTTCTGTTTGTTGTTTTATCTGATGGGTTATGGAGGAGATGGTGGTGGTGGTAACACTGGCCAAAGAGGCCAACAAATGGAGGGCAGGTGAGCTAGACGAGGGTGAGGTACTGGATAGTAAATCTGATGCAGGCGAGGAAGTGTCGTTGTTTAAAAATTCACTAAAATATTCATATTGTTTGCCTATGTCGATATTTTGTTGACCATCAATGATGAGGTTATCACTATTTCTAATAACGTCATTGTTGCTGCTTCCACTAAAAATATCCACCAGCAATTGTTGCTGGGCCTGTATAAAATATAAACTATCACTATTGCTTTCAACTTCTATCTCAGCTTCTGCTACTCCATCTCCTCCTTCACTAGCCTCCTCCGGATTTATAGTAAAGGTGTTGTTGTGGTTGTTGCTGCTGCTGCTGACATTCTCATTTAATGTTGTTGCAGTTGTGTTTATGGACCCGTTGTAATAGTTACTGTTATTATTTATAGTTTTAGCCACGATATTCAAATGAGGCAATATGCTACGTGCCGTGTATTCACGCAAGAAATACTCCATTTTAATAGAACTGCAATATTTAGTGCTAAAGGTTGAAAACGAAAAAAAATACATGTTTTTATTAATGTTTAAAAATGGAAGTCCCTGTTTTTAGTATTAGCTATTTTTGCTTTTACCTAGATTTTAAATTAACGAGTTTTATAGAAAAATGTTGCATACCTTAAGGAAGTTTGCAAAAAATATATTTAAATAAATAAATGGTATAAGCAGAATTTTAAAAGCCATGATAATTAAAATAAATTATATTCCCAAACATTAATTAATGATCTTCTTAAACTATACTACACCTTTTTTAATATCATTATTATGGATTTTATTCTAAAATTTAGAACCCTAACTCTGTAAAATCTCGGGAAAACAAATAAATAAAAATCTTTTCAAAAGGGTTTTTTCGTTTATGTCATCCAAGTTAAAAAAAAGTTGGAACCTATTAAGAGATTTTTACATCGAAAACTTTTCTAAACTTTTCAATCAAAAATGGTTATATTAAAAATTTTTTAGAAAAAATTTTTATATCCAAAAAGAATTTGCATATCAAAAAATTTTCTATGGAAATTTTTTCTATTAATATTTTCATACTAAAAAATATTTTTTTACAAATTTTTATAACGAAAAACTTTGTATTAAAAATTTGTATACCGAAAAAGTTGTTATTCAAAATTAGTATACCAATAAATTTTTTTAGAAAAAAAATTATACCAAAAAACTTTCTATAAAAAATTTGTATCGGGAAAATTTTAGATAAAAAATTTTTATTTCGAAAAATTTTCGATACAAAATTTTTAACAAAAAAAAATTTATCCCAAAAATTTTCTATAAAAATTTTTCAAGACAAAAAATTATCTATAAAAAATTTTTAAACCAAAAAATTTCTTATAAAAAATTTTTTAAACCGAAAAGTTTTCTATAAAAAAATTTTTAAACCGAAAAATTTTCTATAAACATTTTAAGAACAAAGATTTTGTATAAAAATTGTTTTCCAGAAAAATTTTCTCTAACATAAATTTATACCAAAAAATTTTCTTAAACAAATTTTTATACCAAAAAGTTTTCTCTAAAATGTTTTATACCAAAAATTGTCCATCAAAATTTTGTATACCAAAAAATTTTCTATAAACATTTTTTATGCCGAAAAATTTTCTATAAAAATTTTTTATTCCGAAAAATTTTCTTTAAAAATTTTAATGCCGAAAATTTTTCTATAAAAAATTTTTATGCCGTAAAATTTTTTATGGCGAAAATTTTTTTACAAAAAAAGGTTTATATCGAAAAACTTTCTTCAAAAAATATTTATAGCGAAAAATTTACTCTAAAAATTTTCAGACGAAAAGCTTTTCTATAAAAAATTTTTTGGCCGAAAAATATTGTATAAAAAGTTGTTATCCCGAAAATTTTTCAATATAAAATTTTTAACCGAAAAATTTTCTATATAAAATTTTATCCCGAAAATTTTTCTATAAAAAAATTTTAGAACGAATTTTCTATAAAAAATTTTTAGAACGAATTTTCTATAAAAAATTTTTAAACCGAAACAATTCCTATACAAATTTTTAGACCGAACTATTTTTTATAAAAAAAAAATTTAGACCGGAAAGCTTTCCATAAAAATTATTAGACCGTAAAATTGTCCATAAAAAATTTTTAGAACGAAAAATTTTCTACATAAATTTTTAGACCGAAAATATTTCTATACAAATTTGTTGACCGAACAATTTTCTATAAACCGAAAAATTTTCTATAAAAAATTTTTAGACCGAAAAGTTTTCTACAAAAAGTTTTTAGACCAAAAAAATTTCTATACAAAATTTTTGAACTAACAGTTTTTAATAAAAAATTTGTTATAAAAAAATCGTAAAAATTTTCTATAAAAAATTTCATTCCAAAAACTTTTCAGTTAAAAAAAAATATATTTTTATAGTGAAAAATCTTCTATTTTTATAGAGAAAAATTTTGAATATAAAAATGGGTTCATAAAAAAATTGTTAGAAAAATTTCCATAAAAAAAATTTTATATAAAAATGTTCTATTCAAAATTTGTATAACGAAAAATTTTCCATTTTCTGTGTAAAATTTTTTGTGTAAAATTTTTGTACCAAAAAATTATCTGTACAAAATTTTTAATCAAAAAAATTTCTTTAAAATATTTTTAAACGGAAAATTGTATATAAAATATTTTTATGCCAAAAAATTTTTTATAAGAAATTTTTCAAACAAAAAGTTTTATATCGAAAATTTTTTTCAAAATTGGTAAAATTTTTCTAAAAAAATTTTCTATCTAAAAATTGGTATTTTATTTCCCGGATATGCGAGACCTTATCCAAACTAAAAATTGTAAAAGATTTTCAATTAAACTTCTTTCGATTTATGTATCCAATTTTCTACAATTAAAATCAGTTTACGATATTAAGGTCTATTTATCTTTCTATTCTTATAACCAGGGACTTCTATAATTATAAAAATAAAATGTAAATTTTTTTTCGTTTCTTACCTTTAGAGTTTCCTTTGCTGAGTACATCTACTATTTATTATTATTGGTTTTCCTATTTCGGTATTTTAAACGAGACCGGTAATAATTAACTCGGGACCACTTAGTTTTTCAATATTTCAATATTTCTAGTTTGAGATGCAATCCAATTATTTTCGTAAAAGTTTCGAAATGCCAAATTTTTAGCATTTTCTTAGCACTTGTTTGCTATTAATCTATTTGGTATTAAAACCTTTTAAAAATGTTCAATTAATTTTAGGTTGCATTTAAACAAAATCAAATATTCGATAACATTTTTAAGTTTTTGCCAAATAATTTTCATTTCAAGTTCTTAAACTGTAGAGTGTTCAAACTCTTTATGCAAGCGTGTAAACTGAAAACTATTCAATCATTTTATTTTTAGTTAACAGTTCATTTCATCAGAGGAAATTGTTTTATAAATTTTTCCTTTCTCTATTGATTTATTGTGAACCCACAGCGAACATTACACAGCTCTCGGTTTGTTTGTCGAACAATCAGAAAATGGTAGCACCAAAAAGCGTGGGTTGGTTTCGGAATGTTATGAGGTTTTTATTCAATTTTACTTTTCCTCATTTTGTTCTGTAGTTGTTAAACATTTGTGGCAAAATTTTATTTGATCAACAAGTAGAATTTTGACCAATTGTTTAAAATTTAAAATTGAATAATGATTTAAACTTGTAATTATTATATATTTGCTGCAGATGTTTAGTAGATATTGACATTTTAAACTGAAAAAGAAAAAAAGACAGAAAAATCAATCAAATATTTCAAAGTAAAAACAAAGGTTATGTTTAAAAAATTATTTAAGTATAATTAATATTTTCATAAAATTACTACATTTCTAAGTGCTCTCCTTTTCATTTACAAAATTTTTTCCACGCCTCTGTCTTTTCAAAATAATTTCCAAAAAAGCTTAAAAACATACTACAATTACAAAAATTAAAGACTTCACCAAAAGTAAAGCATATGTTTAGGATGATCCGTTTATTACAAACCAGTTAATCATTTTTGTAAATATCAATGAAAACTTGATAAAGTTCTAATTTCAAAAACATTTACTTATCTTTTGTCTCAAATAAATCCAAGAAAAACATTTCTATAGAAAAGTTGACTATATGCAAACATTTCTATAAAAAAGTTAACGATAAGAAGACATTTCTATAGAAAAGTTGACGATAGGCAAGCATTTCTATAGAAAAGTTGACGATAGGCAAACATTTCTATAGAAAAGTTGAAGCTAGGCAAACATTTCTATACAAAAGTTGACGATAGGGAAACATTTCTACAGAAAAGTTGACGTTAGGAAGACATTTCTATAGAAAAGTTGACGTTAGGAAGACATTTCTATAGAAAAGTTGACGATAGGGAAACATTTCTATAGAAACGTTGACGTTAGGAAGACATTTCTATAGAAAAGTTGACGTTAGGAAGACATTTCTATAGAAAAGTTGACGTTAGGAAGACATTTCTATAGAAAAGTTGACGTTAGGAAGACATTTCTATAGAAAAGTTGACGTTAGGAAGACATTTCTATAGAAAAGTTGACGTCAGGAAGACATTTCTATAGAAAAGTTGACGTCAGGAAGACATTTCTATAGAAAAGTTGACGTCAGGAAGACATTTCTATAGAAAAGTTGACGTCAGGAAGACATTTCTATAGAAAAGTTGACGTCAGGAAGACATTTCTATAGAAAAGTTGACGTCAGGAAGACATTTCTATAGAAAAGTTGACGTCAGGAAGACATTTCTATAGAAAAGTTGACGTCAGGAAGACATTTCTATAGAAAAGTTGACGTCAGGAAGACATTTCTATAGAAAAGTTGACGTCAGGAAGACATTTCTATAGAAAAGTTGACGTCAGGAAGACATTTCTATAGAAAAGTTGACGTCAGGAAGACATTTCTATAGAAAAGTTGACGTCAGGAAGACATTTCTATAGAAAAGTTGACGTCAGGAAGACATTTCTATAGAAAAGTTGACGTCAGGAAGACATTTCTATAGAAAAGTTGACGTCAGGAAGACATTTCTATAGAAAAGTTGACGTCAGGAAGACATTTCTATAGAAAAGTTGACGTCAGGAAGACATTTCTATAGAAAAGTTGACGTCAGGAAGACATTTCTATAGAAAAGTTGACGTCAGGAAGACATTTCTATAGAAAAGTTGACGTCAGGAAGACATTTCTAAAGAACATTTGACGATAGGAAGACATTTCTATAGAAAAGTTGATGACAGGAAGACTTTTCTATAGAAAAGTTTATGATAGGAAGACTTTTCTATAGAAAAGTTGATGATAGGAAGACTTTTCTATAGAAAAGTTGATGTTAGGAAGACATTTCTATAGAAAAGTTGACGATAGGCAAGCATTTCTATAGAAAATTTGACGATAGGCAAACATTTCTATAGAAAAGCTGACGATAGGCAAGCATTTCTATAGAAAAGTTGACGACAGGCAAACATTTCTATAGAAAAGTTAACGATAAGCAAACATTTCTATAGAAAAGTTGACGATAGGCAAACATTTCTTTAGAAAAGTTGACGTTAGGAAGACATTTCTATAGAAAAGTTGACGTTAGGAAGACATTTCTATAGAAAAGTTGACGTTAGGAAGACATTTCTATAGAAAAGTTGACGTTAGGAAGACATTTCTATAGAAAAGTTGACGTTAGGAAGACATTTCTATAGAAAAGTTGACGTTAGGAAGACATTTCTATAGAAAAGTTGACGTTAGGAAGACATTTCTATAGAAAAGTTGACGTTAGGAAGACATTTCTATAGAAAAGTTGACATTAGGAAGACATTTCTATAGAAAAGTTGACGTTAGGAAGACATTTCTATAGAAAAGTTGACGTTAGGAAGATATTTCTATAGAAAAGTTGACGTTAGGAAGACATTTCTATAGAAAAGTTGGCGTTAGGAAGACATTTCAATAGAAAAGTTGACGATAGGAAGACATTTCTATAGAAAAGTTGACGATAGGAAGACATTTCTATAGAAAAGTTGACGATAGGAAGACATTTTCAAAGAAAATTTGACGATAGGAAGACATTTCTATAGAAAAGTTGACTATATGCAAACATTTCTATAAAAAAGTTAACGATAAGAAGACATTTCTGTAGAAAAGTTGACGATAGGAACCCATTTCTATAGAAAAGTTGACGATAGGCAAGCATTTCTATAGAAAATTTGACGATAGGCAAACATTTCTATAGAAAAGCTGACGATAGGCAAGCATTTCTATAAAAAAGTTGACGATAGGCAAACATTTCTATAGAAAAGTTAACGAAAGGCAAACATTTCTATAGAAAAGTTGACGATAGGCAAACATTTCTTTAGAAAAGTTGACGTTAGGAAGACATTTCTATTGAAAAGTTGACGTTAGGAAGACATTTCTATAGAAAAGTTGACGTTAGGAAGACAGTTCTATAGAAAAGTTGACGTTAGGAAGACATTTCTATAGAAAAGTTGACGTTAGGAAGACATTTCTATAGAAAAGTTGACGTTAGGAAGACATTTCTATAGAAAAGTTGACGTTAGGAAGACATTTCTATAGAAAAGTTGACGTTAGGAAGACATTTCTATAGAAAAGTTGACGTTAGGAAGACATTTCTATAGAAAAGTTGACGTTAGGAAGACATTTCAATAGAAAAGTTGCGTTAGGAAGACATTTCTATAGAAAAGTTGACGTTAGGAAGACATTTCTATAGAAAAGTTGATGATAGGAAGACTTTTCTATAGAAAAGTTGATGATAGGAAGACTTTTCTATAGAAAAATTGATGATAGGAAGACATTTCTATAGAAAATTTGATGATAGGAAGACATTTTTAAAATAAAGTTGACGAAAGGAAGACATTTCTATAGAAAAATTGATGATAGGAAGACATTTCTATAGAAAAGTTGAAGACTAGAAGACATTTTTTAAAAATATTGACGATACGAAGACATTTCTATAGAAAAGTTGACTATAGACAAACATTTATATATAAAAGTTGACGATAGAAGACCATTATATTGAAATTTTAACGATAGAAATGAATTTCTATAAAAAAGTTGCTGATAAGCAAACACTTCTATAAAACTTCTATAAAAAGGTTGATGATATTAAGACCTTTTTATAGAAAAGCTGACATTTTGAGGACATTTTTCTAGAAAAGTTGACGTTTAGAAAACACTTTTGTAAAAGTATTGACGATAGGAAAATTTTTCTAAACATAAGTTTACTAAAGAAAAAGGTTGCTACAGAAAGTATAAATTTAGATCCAGGTAAAAATTTCATTAAAATAATACAATTTCATAGTAAATCGCTGAGCAATTATTTGCCTTAATATTCCCTTACAAAAAATCCAATTTCCTTTGAAGTCAAAATTGGTTTTCCTTAAAATGCTTTTCCCAAAAAATACTTTTTCAAACTACTTGGGTTACCTCATTTCGTTTTAATTTTAATGACAGTCAAGTAAATCATTGTTATTATTATGTATTTGGCTTTTTCCCTAAAACTGCTTTTAACAATTCTTCATAGAATTACACAAACCAAAAAAAAATATAATATGAAAAATAATATTTTTCTGTAATATCCATATCTTCTTGGGACATGCGGTAAATTAAAGATTGTTCTCGAAAAATGAGGGATGTTCATATTTTCATACTTTTTGTTTAATGTGAAAGAAAGACTTAAAAAAATTTAACAAAGTAAATTCGAATCCAAATTGATTACATTATGTAGAAAATTATGTAGTATATTTTTAGGAAGTTCAAAAAAAAATTTTGTAACGTGTATTAGTTTAAAGTGGTGTCCAAGTGACATCCAATACTTGATATTATGTCTTTTCTAAGCAGAAAATATAGGTTTTAATTCAGTGTTTAATATTATTTGGGTACAATATTATCCCTAACCTCCCTAAAGTATACAACAGAATTTTTATTGAAATCGATTGCAGAAATCTGTCTTCAGTTTAATTTTTCTTCTTATAGATTCGCATTTTGGTTCTTCTATAACATCTGAAAATGTAAAATATTTTAAATGTGTAAAAAGTTATCGTTTACAAACATTTTTACCTTTTCTTTTGTTAAAATATAATTGGATGATGTTCCATGGAAAAATACTGGTACGCAAATGACACTTGAGTAAAAATATTAAAATAAACTAAATTATTTCTTGTACAAATAGTAGCATAGTCCAGAGATTCTCTTAACATAATGGCACGTCACGTAAAACACTGTGACCTCCCTCCTTCTCTACCGTCGATATTCCACCTTACCCTACAACGCCCTAAGTTATGCAAATAAGGCCATCAGCAAAATGACAAAAATACTTTTTATAGGACTTGAGTGAAAAGCTGTTTATTTAATAAATTTTTACTTACGGCCTTTTTGTTGTTTTTACACGTAAAAGGATTAATGACAATTTCTATGAATTAGTTTGGCATTAAGAACGTATTTACGTTTTCTTTTTCGCGGACATTAATGGAAATTTGTTGGAATTTGTTAAATCAAAATGGATTTCCAAGGGTTTGAGGAGGTGGAGAATTGTTAAAGAGAAATTTGTATTGTCATGACGACATAATTTATTTCAAAATCCATTATTAATTCATCATTAATTACTTTTGAGGATTTTATGTTTAGAATTAGAAAACAAAAAACGGAATCTGTTAGATGCTGGCCTTGTTAACATTTTAATGCCAATACTTTGAAATTTTGTTTAATTATTGTTATAAATCTTATAAGCGGATTTCAGTAAATAAATGGCTTTAATTTGTTATTTAACTCTTTAGTGACGAAGAGGAAGAGTGTTATCGGAAAATCTTAAATCTATACAATAACCGAAAAATGTTTTAATTTGCAAAGATTAAGTAATACTAAGATTATGGCAGTGTTTTACTAAAATGTAGTCTAAAGTAAATTAAAATACAAATTCTTAATACCATTACTAATACCAGTAATGACGTCAGTAGAAACACGTATATAACCACCACGTCATCGTCACCGATAGACGCCAACACTTATACATAAACAATTTTGACCAAAAGATTACTAAAAAAATTTTGATTAAAATTTTACTAAAGACAATTTTTGATAAAAATTTTACTAAAGAAAAATTTTGAACAAAATTTTACTAAAGAAAAATTTTGATCAAAATTTTACTAAAGAAAAATTTTGATCAAAATTTTACTAAAGAAAAATTTTGATCAAAATTTTACTAAAGAAAAATTTTGATCAAAATTTTACTAAAGAAAAATTTTGATCAAAATTTTACTAAAGAAAAATTTTGATCAAAACTTTACTAAAGACAACTTTTGATCAAAATTTTACTACAGACAACTTTTAAACAAAATTTTACTAAAGCAAAATGTTGTTCAAAATTTTACTAAAGACACATTTTTATTAAAATTTTACTTAAGAAAAATTTTGATCAAAATTTTGATCAAAATTTTACTAAAGAAACATTTTGATCAAAATTTTACTAAAGAAACATTTTGATCAAAATTTTACTAAAGAAACATTTTGATCAAAATTTTACTAAAGAAACATTTTGATCAAAATTTTACTAAAGAAACATTTTGATCAAAATTTTACTAAAGAAACATTTTGATCGAAATTTTACTAAAGAAAAATTTTGATCAAAATTTTACTAAAGAAAAATTTTGATCAAAATTTTACTAAAGAAAAATTTTGATCAAAATTTTACTAAAGAAAAATTTTGATCAAAATTTTACTAAAGAAAAATTTTGATCAAAATTTTACTAAAGAAAAATTTTGATCAAAATTTTACTAAAGCCAAATTTTGAACAAAATTTTACTAAAGCAAAATGTTGTTCAAAATTTTACTAAAGACAAATTTTTATTAAAATTTTACTAAAGAAAAATTTTGATCAAAATTTTACTAAAGAAACATTTTGATCAAAATTTTACTAAAGAAACATTTTGTTCGAAATTTTACTAAAGAAACATTTTGATCGAAATTTTACTAAAGAAAAATTTTTATTAAAATTTTACTAAAGAAAAATTTTGATCGAAATTTTACTAAAGCAAAATGTTGTTCAAAATTTTACTAAAGACAAATTTTTATTAAAATTTTACTAAAGAAAAATTTTGATCAAAATTTTACTAAAGAAACATTTTGATCAAAATTTTACTAAAGAAACATTTTGATCGAAATTTTACTAAAGAAAAATTTTGATCAAAATTTTACTAAAGAAACATTTTAATCAAAATTTTACTAAAGAAACATTTTGTTCGAAATTTTACTAAAGAAAAATTTTGATCAAAATTTTACTAAAGAAAAATTTTGATCAAAATTTTACTAAAGAAAAATTTTGATCAAAATTTTACTAAAGAAACATTTTGATCAAAATTTTACTAAAGAAAAATTTTGATCAAAATTTTACTAAAGAAAAATTTTGATCAAAATTTTACTAAAGAAAAATTTTGATCAAAATTTTACTAAAGAAAAATTTTGATCAAAATTTTACTAAGAAAAATTTTGATCAAAATTTTACTAAAGAAACATTTTGATCAAAATTTTACTAAAGAACCATTTTGATCAAAATTTTACTAAAGAAACATTTTGATCAAAATTTTACTAAAGAAACATTTTGATCAAAATTTTACTAAAAAAACATTTTGATCAAAATTTTACTAAAGAAACATTTTGATTAAAATTTTACTAAAGACAAGTTTTGATCAAAATTTTACTAAAGACAAATTTTGATCAAAATTTTACTACAAACAAATTTAGATCAAGTTATTAATTCATAGTAGCAACAATTTGAATTTTCTTATATTTGTGACTAAAAATTTATTTCAACATTAATAAAAATGCCAATAAAATTTTTTTTATCGATATGGGGCCTCATTGCAAAAATATGTATAGCATGTACATAAGTTAACTATTCTTAGAATTTTTGTCTTCTATCATAAATTTTGTGATGATTCCCATAAAATTAAGTTTATTTTGGTTTATTGTTCCAATAATTCCATTATTTCTTAAAATTAAGTGCTAAATTAATGGGGGCAATAAAGAGAATCCTAGGTAATTTTACTATTGTACAATAAAATTATAATTTAATAATAAAATCTTCTTTAATTAGGAGACTTCTTTGCTGAAATGTTTTCCTTTAAGAATTTCGTTCTAGTTGTCTGTCCTTGGTCAAACTTATATATATACTCTACTCATATTCCATCAAAATATTTGAAATTTTCTTAGATATTATACAGAGACTTTATATCTAAAAAGAAAACGTTGAAAAAGAACTCTATATATGTATGTATCCTAACTCATATATAAATATATTTTACAAAATGCAGAAGCTATACATGCGAATGTAGTAACACTACTACTACATTATAGTACATGTATTTTAGACCGGTCAAGATTTTTTTAAATGTGTTTAAAGTCCAATTTCCTAATAAATGTTTACAATTTTTATTGAATTCCAAGACAGACACAAATATAATTTAATTTAAAACAAGTAAGAGTGGTATATTCGGCTTTGCCGAATCTTGGATACCCTTCACCAATGGCGTTGCAAAAGTACTTAATGTAATTCCTAGCAAAATTTGGTATACTAGTATTATATGCAAAGAGTCTTTAAAATTAAGAGTCGGAAAAAGAAAAGCTTTTCGGTGGCGTCATCATCTAGAATAGTTATGCACCCAAAGGTTAGGTTGGGCAGGTTGGGCTTTAACAATGATAAGCCTTAAAATTATAGGGTATACACTCTTAGTTTTAGATACATACGTGAAATATATAGCTTTTGAATGGATGGATAACAGCTTTGTCGGAAAAGTTATTAAAGATTTACTTATTAATCTGAAGTTAGTTAATTAATTAAAATGAACACTTCATCAATAATATTTGGGATGTATTGTTCTTTCGATCTGTCCGATGGATGTTTGGAAAGTTTTTCTCAAGTTCCTTGTGCAATTTTAATGTGATTTAATTTATCAGCATTAATTCCCGGTCGGGGTTATATGGGAGATTTCACTAAATGTGAATAGAGCTCGCCCATTTTCAATATTGAACTTTTCAAGAGATGAGAAATACTTTTGTCAAATGTTGTCCCTCTAGAAAGTTTATTTTAGGCGCTATCGCCCTGAATATCAATATTGTACAACGTCTTAATACTAAATGTCATCATCGTATCTTAGGCGAAGTTATAAGGGATCAATTGTCAAACGTGAACGGATTTCTCCCAATTGCAATTAAGAAATTTAAATTTTTGTTGATATGTGAGATACTTACATACATATGTAGGTTTTGAACGGATATCATGTAGTTAGCTGCATTTTTGTACTTCCTAGGAAGATTACCTATAATTTGATATATAATACATTCTCAAATGTTATCATAGTGTTCAAAAGTCAGACACAAAATTAAGATTATTGCTAAAATCAGATTTGTGGAGCTCCTGGATTTTACACAAAATTTTAGGATATTGTCCCACCCTGAATTTTATCATTGTCGATTAAAACACCATCGCTTAAACGCTAAATTATATCTACCACAAATTACCGAATGCATCAGGATTTAGGTAATCCCCTGCGAAGGACGCTATTAAATTTCATCAAAATAAACACCTGAGATATCGACAAATCAGGAGCTCCAAAAACTTGACTACAACTGAAAAAATTACATACAGGTAGACGGACGGACAAACAAACAGACGGACGGACAGACAGACAAACAGACGGACGGACGGAGGTCGCGAAATCGATTCTCCTGCCGATTCTGAGTTGATCGGTACAATTTGAATGGTATTGGTAATCAGATTTGTGGAGTATAGATTTTAGAAAATCCTCACACAAAGAACGATGTCAAATTTCATCACAATCGGTCCATAAACACCTGAGATATCGCTAAAACAATACTTACAAAATGTAAACAAAATTTCTTAGACACGTACTTTGGGCAATTTGCTGTACATCAAATGTAGTGTTATGGCGATATCTCAATTGTTTATGGACCGCTTCTGATAAAATTTAATAACGTGCTTGGCGGCGGAATTTCCTAAAATCTGATATGAAATTTATGCAGGTCCGTGCTAAAGGAGGATGGTTTTTCCTATTTCTACATTTCATTTTTTCAACAAACATTCTCTAATGCGAACTTTGAGCAATTTGCGATACATTTAATTCAGTGTTTTGGCGATATCTCAGTTGTTTATGGACCGATTTTGATAAAATTTTACAGAGTGCTTTGGGAAACTATTTCCTACAATCTGATATATAACATATTATCACATGTACACCAGGAGTATCATTTTTATCTTGTTATTTAAAAGTGTGTTTCAATCAAAAATTTTAAAATTTTCGTCTAATTTTTGGTATTTTTTCGATATTTTCGGTGTTTATAAATCGATTTTAATGAAATTTAATAGCGTTCATTGCGGGAGAATTTCCTAAAATCTGATATATAATTTATTTAAGTCCATCCTCCAGGGGCTTCAGAAACTTGATTTCAACAGACAGACAGACAGACAGACGGACGGACAGACAGACAGACAGACAGACAGACAGACGGACATCGCTTAATCGATTCTCCTCCCGATTCTGAGTCGATCGGTATAATTTTTATGGGGTCTACGATCACTAATAAAAAAATTACAAACGGAATCACAAACTTATAATACCCTTTCACCTATTGGTGAAGGGTATAAAAATTAGACATTGGGAAAGAAAATAACATCACAATTTAGACCGGTCTGGTGTGTATGTTTTATCACTAAGTATATAAATGTGAACACTTAAGCTGCTTTAGACTTAAACTATCTTTTATTTCATTTTTATTCCTTTAATATGGATGCAGGATATTATTTCCTTTTATATTATTTAAGCTTGTTTCCCATTTTTGTCATAATATTAAATAAACGTCGTAAACATAAGTATAACGCAAACATGCTAAAAATGTTAGACTGAAAAAACCGATAAAGCTAATAATTCTTTACTAACAACAAACTTTTATCGAAATTTTGTTAAAGACACATTTTGGTCAAAATTTTATTAAAGAAAAATTTTGATCAAAATTTAACTAAAGAAAATTTTTATCAAAATTTTACTAAAGAAAAATTTTGATCAAAATTTCACTAAAGACAAATTTTTATCAGAACTTAAGTAAAGACAAATTTTGATCAAAATTTAACTAAAGACAAATTTTGATCAAAATCTTACTAAAGACAAATTTTGATCAAAATTTTACTAAAGACAAATTTTGATCAAAATTTTACTAAAGAAAAATTTTGATCAAAATTTTACTAAAGAAAAATTTTGATCAAAATTTTACTAAAGAAAATATTTGATCAAAATTTTACTAAAGAAAAATTTTGATCAAAATTTTACTAAAGAAAAATTTTGATCAAAATTTTACTAAAGAAAAATTTTGATCAAAATTTTACTAAAGAAAATATTTGTCAAAATTTTACTAAAGAAAAATTTTGATCAAAATTTTACTAAAGAAAAATTTTGATCAAAATTTTACTAAGGAAAAATTTTGATCAAATTTTACTAAAGAAAAATTTTGATCAAAATTTTACTAAAGAAAAATTTTGATCAAAATTTTACTAAAGAAAAATTTTGATCAAAATTTTACTAAAGAAAAATTTTGATCAAAATTTTACTAAAGAAAAATTTTGATCAAAATTTTACTAAAGAAAAATTTTGATCAAAATTTTACTAAAGAAAAATTTTGATCAAAATTTTACTAAAGAAAAATTTTGATCAAAATTTTACTAAAGAAAAATTTTGATCAAAATTTTACTAAAGAAAAATTTTGATCAAAATTTTACTAAAGAAAAATTTTGATCAAAATTTTACTAAAGAAAAATTTTGATCAAAATTTTACTAAAGACAAATTTGGATCAAAATTTTACTAAAGACAAATTTTGATCAAAATTTTACTGAAAACAAATTTTAGTCAAAAATTTACTAAAAGCAAATTTTGATCAAAAATTTACTAAAAGCAAATTTTGTTCAAAATGTTACCACAGAAAAATTTTTATCAAAATTTTACTTAAGACAAATTTTGATCAAAATCTTACTAAAGACAAATTTTTATCAAAATTTTACTAAAGAAATATTTTTATTGAAATTTCCTTAGGGTATTTAAGTGTTGTTCTGCATCTACCTCAGTTGTAAAATGTTTTCAATATTATAAAAAGTATTAAATATCAACAAAATTTGTCAACTACTTTAAATTAAAGCATTGAAAAAATATTTTCCTTACCACTTCCAAAGTTTTCCTTAAAATAGTATACAAAAGAATCCTTGAAATCTCATTAATTTTGGTTGTATTAAGTTAATAGAATTTTATTTCTAATGTTTTAAACAAAAAAATGTCTTAAACAATCTCACACTTTTGCTAAAAAAAAAGGAACATAAATGGAAATTTAATTGCACTGAAATAATTTTAAATAAGACACCCATTATTTTAAGAAATTTGAAAAAAAATGTATTTATAAAAGTCTTCGTAAGTCATAGAATGAGTGTTATTTACATATGTTTGATTGTTTAATTCTCGGTAATTGAATAATTTAAATGAAAATGGAAAATAAATGAGATTTTCTTTTGTCCCTAAATTATCTTTCAGAAGCAGACAACTTTTTACTTGTCGGCGTTAGATTTTAAACGTAAATAAGTATTTATTTCTATTCATATTTTGTAAGTACTTCACACTTTCTTTTCTTTAAAGTTAATTAAAAAAAAAAACATAAATTTCGTTTAATTAAACTTTTACACTGAATAAATAAGAATAAAGTAATCAAATATGTGGGGTTAGTAATAAATGTTTAATTAAAGAACAATTGAAATTCACAGTAATTTTCTTAAAATTTAGTGAATTTAAAATCCTAATAGGGGCAATTTATGTAAAATGTAAGAAAGTGCATAGTATAGTCAGTATATGTCTTCCTATAGTCAAATTTTTCTATAGAAATGTCTTCCTAACGTCAACTTTTCTATAGAAATGTGTTATTATCGTCAATTTTTAATATAAATGTCTTATTAACGTCAACTTTTTTATAGAAATGTCTTCCTAACGTCAACTTTTCTATAGAAATGTCTTCCTAACATAAACTTTTCTATAGAAATGTCTTATCAACGTCAACTTTTTTATAGAAATGTCTTCCTAACGTCAACTTTTCTATAGAAATGTCTTCCTAACGTCAACTTTTCTATAGAAATGTCTTCCTAACGTCAACTTTTCTATAGAAATGTCTTCCTAACGTCAACTTTTTTATAGAAATGTCTTCCCAACGTCAACTTTTCTACAGAAATGTCTTCCTAACGTTAAATGTTCTATAGAAATGTCTTCCTAACGTCAACTTTTCTATGGAAATGTCTTCTTTTCTCTAGAAATGTCTTCCTAACGTCAACTTTTCTCTAGAAATATCTTCCTAAAGTCAACTTTTCTATAGAAATGTCATCCTAACGTCAACTTTTCTATAGAAATGTCTTACTAACGTCAACTTTTTTATAGAAATGTCTCCTAACGTCAACTTTTATATAGAAATGTCTTCCTAACGTCAACTTTTCTATAGAAATGTCTTCCTAACGTCAACTTTTCTATAGAAATGTCTTCCTAATGCAACTTTTCTATAGAAATGTCTTCCTAACCTCAACTTTTCTATAGAAATGTCTTCATAATGTCAACTTTTTTATAGAAATGTCTTCCTTACCTCAATTTTTCTATAGAAATGTCTTCGTAACGTCAACTTTTTTATAGAAATGTCTTCCCAACGTCAACTTTTCTCTAGAAATGTCTTCTTTTCTCTATAAATGTCTTCCTAACGTCAACTTTTCTCTAGAAATATCTTCCTAACGTCAACTTTTCTTTAAAAATGTTGGCCCATCATCAACTTTTCTATAGAAATGTTTGCATATCGTCAACTTTTCTATAGAAATGTTTGCCTATCGTCAACTTTTCTATAGAAATGTTTGCCTATCGTCAACTTTTCTATAGAAATTTTTGCCCATCGTCAACTTTTCAATAGAAATGTTTGCCTATCGTCAACTTTTCTATTGAAATGTTTGCCTATCGTAAACTTTTCTATAGAAATGTTTGCCTATCGTCAACTTTTCTATAGAAATTTTTGCCTATCGTTAACTTTTCCATAGAAATGTCTTCCTATCTTCAAATTTTCTATAGAAGTGTTTGCCTGTTGTCAACTTTTCTATAAAAATGTTTGCCTATCGTCAACTTTTCTATGAAAATTTTTGCCTATCGTTAATTTTTCTATAGAAATGTTTTCCTATCCTCAAAGTTTCTATAGAAATATTTCCCAATCGTCAACTTTTCTATAGAAATGTTTGCCTATCGTCAACTTTTCTATAGAAATGTCTTCCTGTCGTCAACTTTTCTATAGAAATGTCTTCCTATCTTCAAATTTCCTATAGAAGTGTTTGCCTGTTGTCAACTTCTCTACAGAAATGTTTGCCTATCGTCAACTTTTCTATAGAAATGTTTTCCTATCCTCAACGTTTCTATAGAAATATTTCCCAATCGTCAACTTTTCTATAGAAATGTTTTCCTATCGTCAACTTTTCTATAGAAATGTCTTCATATCGTCAACTTTTCTATAGAAAATTTGTCACACTTCAAATTTAATTCAATATTGTTTAGTATCTTAAGGAGGGGGTTGACCGAATACACTACTAACAATTTTTGTTTTCAAGTAAATATTTTTTAAAAAATATTCCACTGACAAAAATCGAATTTTATTATAGCTAATTTTGAATATTAAGTCTCTATTCATGTATTAGGTAACATTTATTTCAGGAACATCTAAATCGGATTAAGTCGCCAAAATCAAAAAATAATTTAAGCAGATGTTATGAAAGATATTTATAGCATACGTCCCTGAGGAATGTAACCATGAGATTTTTTATTTAATATTTAACCCTTTAAGGAAGGTGGCATTAATAATTTGTGTAAATCCTTACTTGTGGCATCAAATAGAGATAATGCTTCATTTTAGTAAATTTTGTATTAAAATATTTAAAGTGATATTTTATCTTACGCTCTTAAATGGGTTAAGGAATTTCAAATTTCCACAATATTTCCTTAAATATTTTTGTGTAATGTTAAGTATTAATCGTCTTTTTAAAGGCCATAATAAGTATTCGAAATAACTTTTGAATTCTGTTGAAGTCTTTTCCAAGAAAAACATTAAAGGTATAGCTACAAATTTGTTGAGTTGGCTGATAAAGCTCTTATTGTTCAAGTTATTAGGCCCAAGAACACTTGGTAACAATGTTTAAATAAGATTGATTTCTAAAGCAAAATCCCAAAAAAGGAACTAAAAATCAAGATACAAACAAGGGTTGTTAGCCATAAGAAAAAAATCAAAATAAAAATAAACACTTGATGACAAAAAGTGCTACTTTTTTATTTTTTTAAAAGAAAAAAGAGTTTTTTTCTATCAATAAAAAAATTTAAGTATTAAAAATATGTTGATAATTTTGTACATGCATCAATAGACCATGAATAAAATAAAGAAAATAAATACGTGGGTGTTCTTTCTTTTTAAAAAGCAAATACCTAATAATATTATGTCAAGTTTAAGACACTTCGAAGGAAATTTAAAATTCTTTTTTTTTTAAAGAATTTTCTTAATATATAAATATTTCAGCGTAACTGATGAATAAGTGACATTTCATTATTTATACGTTTTTTTTCATTTTTGTGTGGCAAAATGTACACTCGAATAATTTATATTTTTTTTAATAGAATTTTTATGGTCTTATAAAAAACTGGTAAAGCCAAAGAAAAAAGAAAAGATTTCCTTGATTTCCTTATTCAAATATTTCAAAGTTTTAAGGGCGTTTTGGACATAACTTAAATTTTAAGTGTAAAAAGTGGTGAACATTTTTTATTAAGAATTTTCAAAATTATAAGGTAAATTGAGAAAGTTTTTCAATAGAAAAATTTTTTAACGAAAATTTTTCTATAGAAAAATTTTTTTAACGAAAATTTTTCTATAGAAAAATTTTTTTAACGAAAATTTTTCTATAGAAAAATTTTTTTAACGAAAATTTTTCTATAGAAAAATTTTTTTAACGAAAATTTTTCTATAGAAAAATTTTTTTAACGAAAATTTTTCTATAGAAAAATTTTTTGTAATGAAAATTTTTCTACAGAAAAATTTTTTTATCGAAAAATTTTCTATAGAAAAATTTTTTTATCGAAAAATTTTCTATAGAAAAATTTTTTTATCGAAAAATTTTCTATAGAAAAATTTTTTTATCGAAAAATTTTCTATAGAAAAATTTTTTATCGAAAAATTTTCTATAGAAAAATTTTTTTATCGAAAAATTTTCTAAAGAAAAATTTTTTTATCGAAAATTTTTCTATAGAAAAATTTTTTTATCGAAAAATTTTCTATAGAAAAATTTTTTTATCGAAAATTTTTCTGTAGAAAAATTTTTTTATCGAAAATTTTTCTGTAGAAAAATTTTTTTATCGAAAATTTTTCTATAGAAAAATTTTTTTATCGAAAATGTTTCTATAGAAAAATTTTTTTATCGAAAATGTTTCTATAGAAAAATTTTTTATCGAAAATGTTTCTATAGAAAAATTTTTTTATCGAAAATTTTTCTGTAGAAAAATTTTTTTATCGAAAATTTTTCTATAGAAAATTTTTTTTGTAGAAAATTTTTCTATAGAAAAATTTTTTTATCGAAAATTTTTCTATAGAAAAATTTTTTTATCGAAAATTTTTCTTTAGAAAAATTTTTTTATCGAAAATTTTCCTTTAGAAAAATTTTTTTATCGAAAATTTTTCTATAGAAAAATTTTTTTATCGAAAATTTTTCTATAGAAAAATTTTTTTATCGAAAATTTTTCTATAGAAAAATTTTTTTATCGAAAATTTTTCTATAGAAAAATTTTTTTATCGAAAATTTTTCTATAGAAAAATTTTTTTATCGAAAATTTTTCTATAGAAAAATTTGTTTATCGAAAATTTTTCTATAGAAAAATTTTTTATCAAAAATTTTTCTATAGAAAAATTTTTTTATCGAAAATTTCTCTTTAGAAATATTTTTTTATAGAAAATTTCTTTTTAGAAACATGTTTTTATCGAAAATTTTTCTATAGAAAAATATTTTTTATCGAAAATTTTTCTATAGGAAAATTTTTTTATCGAAAAATTTTTCTGCAGAAAAATTTTTTTATCGAAAATTTTTCTATAGAAAAATTTTTTAACCGAAAATTTTTCTATAGAAAAATTTTTTTATCGAAAATTTTTCTATAGAAAAACTTTTTTATCGAAAATTTTCCTATATTCGCTGCTGTAAATTGTATTTTTTTCTTGTATAAATTGTGATCGTGATATTTACGAAATTAACAAAAAGTCTTCGGCTCCTGGTAATAGAGCAGTTCGTGAGTTCTAAGTGTTAAGCTTATCAAACTTGGCTTTAATTGCTGAGATAAAAATTTTTCCAAGAGAAAATTTAAAAAAGGTAAGAAATAAACAATTTAGATTAAGACATAGTCTGAGTCAGAGTCAAAATAATGTCAAACCATTATTTACCTTATATTTTTATGTAAACATTTATTCCCATTTTAAATTAAATCCTTTTGTAAACCAAACTTTGTTTGTATATAATTTCAGCATAAATATTTATTTGGCCCAAGGAGAGTTGTTTGACCTGCTCCAATAGAATTCTGGCCAAGGTAAATAAATCCCAAAAAAATATTAAACCAAAATAACAATGAAAGTGAAATATGAAATGTTCACAAAATATTTATTAAATTAAGAATATTTGCCAAAGCCGAAAAGAAAAAAAAGAAGAAATATTCATAAATGAAAAAAAATGAATGAAATTAAATCCCTTAAGAAAAATAGGTTTTCTTAAAATTTACCTTTTGTTAATATTCCAAAAAGAAAAAAAGGCATGTTTGATAAAAAAAGGAAAGAGCTATGAAAATAAAAGATTTTAACAATTTTTTGAAGACTTCAAATAGAATTAATCTATAGAATTTATTAAAAAAATGTCATTTATAGCTGATGATTTAAGGATATTATGCATTTAGATTTGGGATAATTTTTTGTTAGAATAATATTTTCTTAAAAAGGATTAAAACATTAGGCTAGAAAAAAAAGAAAGAATAAATAAGAATCGATATTGTAGAATTAAGATGAATTACTAACGATTATACTTATTTAGGAATATTAAAATTATTTTCTTTTGAAAGTAAAAAATATGTAAATATTTCCTTAAAGCTCTAAAAAGTATGTTTCAGAAACATTTCCTTTTAATTTCTTAATTCATTGAAAACTTGTAAATATTTGATTGATTATTTTATATTGAAATTATTATATTAAGTTATTATATCATTGAATATATAGCAGAGTATGAAAACAAACAAAACATTTGAATTTGTTTTAGTTTTGTCTTTGCAGTGAGCAAAACAGAAACAAAATACAAATAATATATTTGCCAAAGTGATTTGTTTTTTACTTACTCAACTAGAAAGGAAAACAAAGGAAGCAAAACCGAAAAATTCGGAACAAAAACGTTTCGCAAACGTTTTCCGAGTGATTTGGTCTTGTTTAATTTAACAGCTTTTAGTTTAACTGAATGCTTTTGATACTCATTGTCACGAGTTTCATTAATGATCTTAATATTTACGAAAATTGCAAAAAGTTTTCGGCTAATGGCGGTATGGGCTACCTTTCATTGCTTAAACCTGAAATACTCAGAACAAAAACATTTCGCAAACGTTTGCCGAGTGTTTCGATCTTGTTTAATTTAACAGCGTTTAGTTTAAGTCAATGCTTTTAATACCCATTTTCATGAGTTTCATTAATGATCGTGATATTTACAGAAATTACAAAAAGTCTACGGCTTCTAGCAGTATGGGCTACCTTTCTTAGCTTAGGCTTGAAAAACTCAAAACAAAAACTATTCGCAAACGTTTGCTGAGTGATTTTATCTTGTTTAATTTAATTTTATCTTTAATAATTTAACTAAATGATTTTTATACTCATTTTCACGAATTTCATTAATAGTCGTGATATTTACGAAAATTACAAGAAGGCTTCGGCTCCTGGAAGTATGGGCTACCTTTCTTAGCTTAAACCTTAAAAACTCAGAACAAAAACTTTTCGCAAACTTTTGTTGAGTGATTTGATCTTGTTTAATTTTAAAGCGTTTAATTTAACTGAATACTTTTGATACTTATTTTCACGAATTTCATTAATGATCGTGATATTTACTAAAATTAGAAAAAGTCTTCGGCTCCTGGCAGTATAGTCTGCCTTTCTTAGCTTAAACCTGAAAAACTCAGAACAAAAAGATTTCGCAAACGTTTGCTGAGTGATTTGATTTTGTTTAATTAAAAAGCGTTTAATTTAACTGAATGCTTTTGATAATCATTTTCACGAGTTTCGTTAATAATCGTGATATTTACGAAAATACAAAAAATATTCGGCTCCTGGCAGTATGGGCTGCCGTTCTTAGCTTAAGCCAGAACGAACTATTCGTAAACGTTTCTGATGCTGTTTTGTACTTAAACGTACGATTGGTATGGTAAACTGAAACTGTTTTTTACACTTTGGCTTTCAAATGAATTTGTATAGTTTAGATCACGGAACAAAATGTTTGAAGTAAAGCTGAATCTGTCTTTACATTCTACAAACGTTTGCAAAAGGTTTCGTTTCATTTCATACTATAATAAACTTATTGCGAGTTTTACAAAATTCTATTATAATTATAAAAGCTGGTACCCCAATAAAGGTGTGCTACAAAAAAATCGCATATTTTAGGTTATTCACTTTTAGGTGGACCATCGAGTACCTGGTTGACCGAGCCTTGCACGGAGCTTTATAATAAGCATTTCGAGGCAAATCTTAAAGTTTTCATATTTTTTATTTCATAACTTACTAAAATAAATGAAGAGGAAAGACATTACATAAATATCCAAATAATTTTGAATCATTTTGTCCGATCAACACCTGATCAAATGTGTTCAATTGAGTTCAATTCATTTTGAATAATTTTGAAAATTGGTCATACCAACAGAGAAACCTCCGTCGACTCATGCGCAACAACTTTGCTAAGATTATAGCCTGATCAAATGCATAGTTTACGATTTAATTCATTTTGAGTAATTTTAGTTCCACCGGACATTTTTCATACCAATTAAGAAACATTTGTCTGATCATGCGTAACAATTTTGCTAAAGATTATAGCATGATCAAATGCACAAATTACGATTTAATACACTTTTAGTAAATTTCAGTGGCGCCACCTAACGGAAATTGTTCATACTAACTAAAAAATATTCGCCGGCTCATTGTCAACAACTTTGCTAAAGATCATAGCATGATCAAATACATAGTTTACGAGTTAGTGCATTTTGAGTAATTTTCAGTGGTGCCACCTGGCGGCGATTAGTCCTACCAATTTAAAAACCTTTGTCGGCTCATGCGCAATAACTTCGCTTAAGAGCATACAATGATCAAATGCATAGTTTACTTTTCTATAAAGAACATACAAACATTCATTTGTTTAAAAGTTATAACATTACTAATTTTTTGCCTTTTTTATCCCCCAATTTCAAAAAAGTTTATAAGTACTAAATATATGCATTTTTAGTACTTCTTTGACCTAAATGAATTCGGTACATTTTATAAAAAAGCAGTTAACATATTGTTCATACTACTTCATGAGTTGTTAAGTTATCATTTTATCCCTTTTTGCTCATTTTGGCAACCGAAATCAAAAAAGTACCAAATACGTGTTCAATATTTTTTTAATGTCTATTGATTGCAGCACAAAGTTTCTTTCTATATTCTTTGATTCAAAAGATAAGAGTGAATTAAAAAAGTACCAAAAAAACTATGTTGACCTCTTCGAGCATAGTTTCAAAAAAGTACCAAACACATGTCCGCTTATTTTCTTAGCTGTTCAAAACGTAATTTAAATTTTGTTTCTTTACCTATTACATTTTTTCTATTTTCCCCCTTTTTACCCGTTTTTAAGCCCTTAATGGCAAAACTTATAAAAGTCCCTTCTTACTCGATTTATACGGTAAAAAGCTCCAAATTTTATCAAAATCGTTAGAGCCGTTTTTAGATACAATTATTGCTCGTTTAAATATATAAGATATGAATATCTTATTATCAAAGTTTAGCTAGAAAATTCTAAAGACTGGATTACCTGTAAAGAAAATGAAAAATGGAAGAACATTTCTATTTGAAACAAGACTTTACAATTAAATAATTTTCAAAATTTAAGATAATTTCAAATTCATAAAAATAAACGTAGATTTTATATAAACAATTTGTTAATATACAAATTGTTAAAACTAACATTTTTATGAATACTAGAAAAATCCAAATATACAATCTATTACAGACTAACTAATTTATTACGAAAACCAACGGATGTGCTTCCTAACTCCACAAATCAATCACTTGCTTTATTCCCTTCAAGAGTTCATTATCATTAAAAATTATCAAACATTCGATGGAGAATGTTAGAAATAATTAGAATTAGAATATTAATAGTAATTACAAGGATATAATACTAATAATCATATGAGAAAGAAGTAGTAAATAATATTTAATAATTGGAGCGAAATTAAGAGATTTCAAGTGAAGACTAATTACATTACACATTCTGTATCATACTTCATTAGTATTATATACATACATACATACATACATACATAATGTATCAAAATCCTGTATACTACCACAAATTCGTGGAAATTTATATATTTTACTAATTAGTAAAATAAACAAGACCATTAAAAAAACGTAAGAGTTCCTACAATATAAATACATACATGCCATGTATGTATTTATTTATGGTCCCAAAACTAGTTAAACATTTTGTAACTAACATCATTGTTACCTTTAATGATATTTTTAAGAAGACCTCTTAAATGACGAACTCCTGTTCCCAATTACATAGCAGTGATCACTCCAATTCGTCTGTATCGGGCACAATGCCCGATTACAGAAAAATTTTCATTCAACAGAAACATTTTCATTTTAAAAATTTTTCAATAGAAAAATTTTCTATAGAAAAAAAATTTTCATAGAAAAAATTTCATTACAAAATTTTTTCTATAGAAAAAATTTTATTACAAAATTTTTTCTATAGAAAAAATTTTGTTACAAAATTTTTTCTAAAGAAAAATTTTCATTATAAAATTTTTTCTAAAGAAAAATTTTCATTATAAAATTTTTTCTATAGAAAAATTTTCATTATAAAATTTTTTCTATAGAAAAATTTTCAATTTAAAAATTTTTTTATAGAAAAATTTTCATTATAAAATTTTTTCTATAGAAAAATTTTCATTATAAAATTTTTTTCTATAGAAAAATTTTCATTATACAATTTTTTCTATAAAAAAAATTTATTATAAAATTTTTTCTATAGAAAAAATTTTGTTATAAAATTTTTTCTATAGAAAAAATTTTGCAGAAAAAATTTCATTGTAAAATTTTTTCTATCGAAAAAAAATCTTTTCTAGAAAAATTTTCATTATAAAGATTATTTAGAAAACTTTCATTAAATCTTTTCTATAGAAAAATTTTCATAAATATTTTTCTACAGAAAAATTTTCGTTAAAAAATTTTCTATAGAAAAATTTTCTTTATTGAAAAATTTTTGTTATAAATTTTTTTTTATAGAAAAATTTTCATAAAATTTTTTTTTATAGAAAAATTTTCATAAAATTTTTTCTATAGGAAAATTTTCCTTATAAAATTGTTTCTATAGAAAAATTTCCATGAAATTTTTTCTATAGAAAAAATTTCATCAAATTTTTTCCATAGAAAAATGTTCATCAAATTTTTTCCATAGAAAAATGTTCAGCAAATTTTTTCTATAGAAAAATTTTCATGAAATTTTTTCTATAGAAAAATTTTCATGAAATTTTTTCTATAGAAAAATTTTCATGAAATTTTTTCTATAGAAAAATTTTCATTAAATTTTTTCTATAGAAAAATTTTCATGAAATTTTTTCTATAGAAAAATTCTCATCAAATTTTTTCTATAGAAAACTTTTCATCAAATGTTTTCTATAGAAAACTTTTCATCAAATGTTTTCTATAGAATAATTTTTATCAAATTTTTTCTATAGAAACAATTTCATCAACTTTTTTCTATAGAAAAATTTTCCTAAAATTTGTTATTTAAAAATATTTTTTAGCAAATTTCCTATAGAAAATTTTTTATCAAATTTTAGAAAAATTTTCATTATAAAATTTTATCTATAGGGAAATTTTCGTCAACATAAATAAATAAATAATAACCCAATTTTCCCCATACAAACGTTCTCGCTACCATTTCGGCTCAAATTTTCAAAACTGAACTTTAAGACCTATTGTTACTATATTCCGTTGGAAAAGCTATAAAATTCGAACAGAAATTTTCTTCCATACAAGTCAATGTCACCCTAGGGTATATGTGTATCTCAAAAGCTCAAAGAAAACTTGTTAAATTTTTTCTTTATTTTACCTTAGCAGTGAAGAATATCATATAGTCGGACTTGAGCGACTACAGCTTTTCTTACTTGTTTTTGGTGTAGAAAATTGTAGAAAATTTGTTAGATTTTTTTGATTTCAGATTTTTATTTATGATGTAAAATTTTTGTATTACCCACGTTATCGTCTACAAAGAAGTCATTATAATTTAATGAAATCTTGGTTGACTGATAAGACTTGAAAATTTACGAATGACTCAATGTCTTCTAATAAATTGTAATTACTAGTATTTTACAACCATTGTAATCTTACGATCAATAAATTTTATAGCGATCAATTTATGATCGTCAAAGTAATTTAAAGGTTTTTGAAGTTCAATTACTTTAACGATTTTTATGGCTGGCTACTTGTGGAGGAAAAAGCGTAGACTGATCGTTTTTTAAAAGGGGAGTTTAGAAAATAAAGAAAGTTGTAAAAACCAAATTTGGATACATTTATATAATGAAAGTGTTCTCTTAGTAATATAAAATTTTAATACCCAATTAAAGTAATAAAAAATGCACTATGTACTTTATTAAAAAAATGGACTTGCACTTTATCATTATAAGAACTATTTGTCTGGCTACAAAATATTTCTAATTAGCAACGAAAAATGATAATATTAATATATTTAATCCATAAGTGGTTTGGACTATTTTTAAGATCCCTTTCATTTATACATATATATAATACATCTAAATAATAAAAAAAAATAATGCAGATAAACTTGAATTGCGCAGATCCCATTGGTTCTGGCCGCTTGAAATTATTTCGAGTATTATTATCAGATAAAACCAGTTAATAATTGGCTAGAAAAACAAAATACTTAACGATCGTTTAATCTACAAATGTCAACAAATACACGATCGCAAATTTCCCAAAAAATAAGAACCCATGGGGTTTTTAAACAAAAGAGCTATAAAAAGGTCTGGACGATAAAGAATCGGCACCAATTGTCAAAATGAAATTGTTAATAATTTTAGCTTTCGGCTGTTTAGCGGGTAATTGAAATAAATGTTAATCTTTCATTTAATACTATTATTAAATGTTTTTTTATTTTTAAAAATTCAGTTACCGCTTCCGTATTTGAGCAGGATGAATCACGCATTAATGGTGAGAATGGCTGGTATGTTCCCCAGGAAGATGGTTCCTTTGAATGGGTGGATATGGATGCTGCTGAATCCTATCTTGAAGCCATGGAAAAAATAGATACCTTTGGCTTGTCTACCCATCCCGTTAAATACTATTTGTATACCAGAGCCAATCCTACTAAGGGCCAGAAAATAACACCCACCATTAAGTCTGTCAGTGACTCCAACTTCAATGCCAGAAATCCCACCAGATTTGTTATTCACGGTTGGACCCAAAGTTATACCGCTGATATGAACAAGGAAATTCGTAAAGCCTGGTTGACTGTGGGAGATTTTAATGTTATCATTGTTGATTGGGCTCGTGCCCGTTCCGTGGACTATGCCAGCTCGGTTTTGGCTGTACCTACCGTTGGCAAGAAGGTCGCCGAGATGATTGATTTCTTAGCCAAAAACTATAACATGCCTTTGGATACGTTAAATGTTATCGGTCACAGTTTGGGTGCTCATGTTGCTGGTTATGCTGGCAAGAATGTTAAGTCGGGACAAATTCATACAATTGTTGGCTTGGACCCTGCCCTTCCCCTGTTCAACTATGACAAGCCCAAGAAACGTTTATCCAGCACTGATGCCTTCTATGTCGAAACCATTCAAACTAATGGAGGTGAATTGGGTTTCTTGAAACCCATTGGCAAGGGTGCTTTCTATCCCAATGGCGGTAGATATCAACCCGGTTGTCCCTTGGATGTTGCCGGCGCCTGTTCTCATGGCCGTTCCTGCACTTACTATGCCGAAGCTGTTGCCAAGGATAATTTTGCCTCGGTCAAGTGCCAGAATTACGAAGATGCTGTAGCCAACAGCTGTGGTGCTACCTATAGCAGCGTCCGCATGGGTGGTGATAAGAACTCCTTCATGGTTGCCGGTGATTTCTATGTGCCCGTCAACAAGAAGGCTCCCTTCGGTGTTTTGTATGTGTAAATTGCTGTGTAATTTGATAATACTCAAAAATGGTTCCTATTAATTTTATAAAACAAATTATACAAATAAGAATAAAATATATAATTAAATTTTAAATAAAATTTCGAAGTGATACTTTTACTGTTTTTAAGCTCAGATCAGAAAATTTATTCCATAGAGTCTATAGTATTGTACTCATAGGAGAAAAAGGTAAAATATAAAAAAATCGTTTCATATTTGGATCTATTTGGGCTATAAAAGAGCCCATAGTCGGAAAGAATATAAATATACTTAAATCTCGATACATAGTTCTTATTACAAGAAAATTAATTATATACGGATATGTCTCTAAAACCATACGAATTTTTTAATCGATCAATATGTGACCTCAAAGGTATAGGGCATCATAATACTTCATTCCGTTTTTTTAAAAAAAAGCAACGTTGGCCATTATTTGCGTAACAGTTACTTGTACTCGTAACCATTACAATACATAAGATTCAGCACTTGCATTTAAAAATGCATTTGGCTAACGTCGCTTAAAAAAAACAAATAAGAAAAAGCTATAGTCGGTCAAACCCGACCATACGATACCCTTCACAACTAAGGTCAAAGGTGTTATTTTTCCTGTACAAAGACAAATATTTGCTAAATTTTGCCATCATACAAACATTTTCTCAAAACTTATATATTTAAGCTGTTTCCCTCATTTGGACTTATATGAGAGCTAGGATCAAATGTGGATCGATTATCTCGAAATTAGGCAAAATTTTCTTTAGAGATTTTTGTCTCATTTAGTTGGTTTTTTAAGGAAAAGTTTGTATGGGAGCTAAGGTCAAATGTGGACCGCTTTTAACGAAATTTGGTACAGTGATTTTAGTTTACATAAGCAGTATTTGATTTAAATTTCATGAAAAAATATTGATATTTGTGGCCTATATATCAATTTCGGTAAGTGGGACTTATGTGAGGTACCCTAAATAATGGACCCATTATCAAAAAAATGATCTGTGCCATTAAATCATTAAATTATCTTTAGAATTGCGACCTGTAGTTTGATTACAAGGTTTACTGGGGGTCCAGTAGAGTGGTTCGAAAAAAAAAGTTGAGTCAGTCACCCCCTAGGATTAAAGATAATGTTAAAATAATTCTAAATTTTTTTTTTCTACCACGCCTACATATACCGCCCTTTTTGTATTTTGTTAACTGTGTCGCCATCTTTAGTCCGATTATAACACTTTATACATCGATGTTCAGGGCTCTGTAAGGGCTACATTTCTTTTTTTGATAGTTTTTTACAACCTCGTCAATTTCTAGTCATAACTTTTTAAAATTCGAGTCGTACCCACCCTAATCAAATCGAGTAAAAATCTGGTTTTTAAAAGTTTTGACTATAAATTGACGTTGTAGTAAAAAACTATCAACGAGGGCAATGTAGCCCTTACAGAGCCGCGAACACCGATATATAAAATGTTTTGATCGGACTTAAAATGGCGACACAGTGAATAAACTACTAAAAGGGCGGTATTTTTTGGGGTTGTTAAAAAAATAAAAAATATTTTTTGGAATTGGTGTAACATTATCTTTAATACTAGGGGGTGACTGACATAACTTTTTTTTCTTGTATGGAAGGTGAACCGCTCTAGGGTCCAGCCAGCCAGCCACACAGACGGACGGACATCGCTAAATCGACTCAGAAAGTGATTATAAGACTATTGGTATAATGTAAATATTTTTATAACGGCAAATCTTCCATAAAATTTTTATAACAAACATTTTGTTATAGAAAAACATTAACAATACAAAATTTTCTATAAAAAAATTGTATAACCAAAATTTTCTTTGGAAAGTTTTCATAACGAAAACTTTTCTATAGAAATTTTTTTTTTTTTAATTTTCTATAGAAAACAAAAAATTTTCTATAGAAAAATTTTTATAACAAAAAATTTTCTATAGAAAATTTTTATAACAAAAAATTTTCTATAGAAAAATTTTTATAACACAAAATTTTTTATAGAAAAATTTTAATAACAAAAAATTTTCTATAGAAAAAATTCAATAACGAAAAATTTTCAATAGATAATAATAAATAATTGTAATGAATTGGGATCTTAGTGCAATACACTACAGTAAAACTTTTTAAAATTTTCTATAGAAAAATTTTTATAACGAAAAATTTCTACAAAAAAATTTTATAATAAAAAAATTTTCTATAGAAAATTTTTAAAATGAAATATTTTTTAAGAAAAATTTTTATGTCGAAAAATTTTCTATAAAAATATTTTGATATCGAAAAGTTTTTAGAAAAATTTTCTATCAAAAAATTTTGTTAATGAAAAATTTTCTATAGAAAAATTTTTATAACGAAAAGTTTTCTTAGAAAGATTTCGAAAAATTTTCTATAGAAAAATTTTCATATCGAAAAATTGTTTATAGAAAAATTTTCATATCGAAAAATTTTCATATCAAAAGATTTTCTATAAAAAAATTTTGTATAGAAAAATTTTCTACAGAAAAATTTTCATATCGAAAAATTGTCTATAGAAAAATGTTCATATCGAAAAATTTTCTATAGAAAAATTTTTATATCGAAAAATTTTCTATAGAAAAATTTTCATATCGAAAAATTATCTATAGAAAAATTTTCATATCGAAAAATTATCTATAGAAAAATTTTCATATTGACAAATTATCTATAGAAAAATTTTCATATCGAAAAATTTTCTATAGAAAAATTTTCATATCGAAAAATTTTCTATAGAAAAATTTTCATATCGAAAAATTTTCTATAGAAAAATTTTCATATCGAAAAATTTTCTATAGAAAAATTTTCATATCGAAAAATTTTCTATAGAAAAATTTTCATATCGAAAAATTTTCTATAGAAAAATTTTCATATCGAAAAATTTTCTATAGAAAAATTTTCTATAGAAAAATTTTCATATCGAAAAATTTTCTATAGAAAAATTTTCATATCGAAAAATTTTCTATAGAAAAATTATCATATCGAAAAATTTTCTATAGAAAAATTATCATATCGAAAAATTTTCATATCGAAAAATTTTCAATAGAAAAATTTTCATATCGAAAAATTTTCTATAGAAAAATTTTCATATCAAAAAATTTTCTATAGAAAAATTTTCATATCGAAAAATTTTCTGTAGAAAAATTTTCATATCGAAAAATTTTCTATAGAAAAATTTTCATATCGAAAAACTTTCTATAGAAAAATTTTCATATCGAAAAATTTTCTATAGAAAAATATTCATATCAAAAAATTTTCTATAGAAAAATTTTCATATCGAAAAATTTTCTATAGAAAAATTTTCATATCGAAAAATTTTCTATAGAAAAATTTTCATATCGAAAAACTTTCTATAGAAAAATTTTCATATCGAAAAACTTTCTATAGAAAAATTTTCATATCGAAAAATTTTCTATAGAAAAATTTTCATATCGAAAAATTTTCTATAGAAAAATTTTCATATCGAAAAATTTTCTATAGAAAAATTTTCATATCGAAAAATTTTCTATAGAAAAATTTTCATATCGAAAAATTTTCTATAGAAAAATTTTCATATCGAAAAATTTTCTATAGAAAAATTTTCATATCGAAAAATTTTCTATAGAAAAATTTTCATATCGAAAAATTTTCTATAGAAAAATTTTCATATCGAAAAATTTTCTATAGAAAAATTTTCATATCGAAAAATTTTCTATAGAAAAATTTTCATATCGAAAAATTTTCTATAGAAAAATTTTCATATCGAAAAATTTTCTATAGAAAAATTTTCATATCGAAAAATTTTCTATAGAAAAATTTTCATATCGAAAAATTTTCTATAGAAAAATTTTCATATCGAAAAATTTTCTATAGAAAAATTTTCATATCGAAAAATTTTCTATAGAAAAATGTTCATATCGAAAAATTTTCTATAGAAAAATTTTCATATCGAAAAATTTTCTATAGAAAAATTTTCATATCGAAAAATTTTCTATAGAAAAATTTTCATATCGAAAAATTTTCTATAGAAAAATTTTCATATCGAAAAATTTTCTATAGAAAAATTTTCATATCGAAAAATTTTCTATAGAAAAATTTTCATATCGAAAAACTTTCTATAGAAAAATTTTCATATCGAAAAACTTTCTATAGAAAAATTTTCATATCGAAAAATTTTCTATAGAAAAATTTTCATATCGAAAAATTTTCTATAGAAAAATTTTCATATCGAAAAATTTTCTATAGAAAAATTTTCATATCGAAAAATTTTCTATAGAAAAATTTTCATATCGAAAAATTTTCTATAGAAAAATTTTCATATCGAAAAATTTTCTATAGAAAAATTTTCATATCGAAAAATTTTCTATAGAAAAATTTTCATATCGAAAAATTTTCTATAGAAAAATTTTCATATCGAAAAATTTTCTATAGAAAAATTTTCATATCGAAAAATTTTCTATAGAAAAATTTTCATATCGAAAAATTTTCTATAGAAAAATTTTCATATCGAAAAATTTTCTATAGAAAAATTTTCATATCGAAAAATTTTCTATAGAAAAATTTTCATATCGAAAAATTTTCTATAGAAAAATTTTCATATCGAAAAATTTTCTATAGAAAAATTTTCATATCGAAAAATTTTCTATAGAAAAATGTTCATATCGAAAAATTTTCTATAGAAAAATTTTCATATCGAAAAATTTTCTATAGAAAAATTTTCATATCGAAAAATTTTCTATAGAAAAATTTTCATATCGAAAAATTTTCTATAGAAAAATTTTCATATCGAAAAATTTTCTATAGAAAAATTTTCATATCGAAAAATTTTCTATAGAAAAATTTTCATATCGAAAAATTTTCTATAGAAAAATTTTCATATCGAAAAATTTTCTATAGAAAAATTTTCATATCGAAAAATTTTCTATAGAAAAATTTTCATATCGAAAAATTTTCGATAGAAAAATTTTCATATCGAAAAATTTTCTATAGAAAAATTTTCATATCGAAAAATTTTCTATAGAAAAATTTTCATATCGAAAAATTTTCTATAGAAAAATTTTCATATCGAAAAATTTTCTATAGAAAAATTTTCATATCGAAAAATTTTCTATAGAAAAATTTTCATATCGAAAAATTTTCTATAGAAAAATTTTCATATCGAAAAATTTTCTATAGAAAAATTTTCATATCGAAAAATTTTCTATAGAAAAATTTTCATATCGAAAAATTTTCTATAGAAAAATTTTCATATCGAAAAATTTTCTATAGAAAAATTTTCATATCGAAAAATTTTCTATAGAAAAATTTTCATATCGAAAAATTTTCTATAGAAAAATTTTCATATCGAAAAATTTTCTATAGAAAGATTTTCATATCGAAAAATTTTCTATAGAAAGATTTTCATATCGAAAAATTTTCTATAGAAAAACTTTTATATCGAAAAATTTTCTATAGAAAAATTTTCATATCGAAAAATTTTCTATAGAAAGATTTTCATATCGAAAAATATTTTATAGAAAAAAATTTTCATATCGAAAACTTTTCTATAGAAAAATTTTTATATCGAAAAATTTTTTATAGAAAAATTTTCATATCGAAAAATTAAAAAAAAAATTATCATATCGAAAAATTTTCTGTAGAAAAATTTTCATATCAAAAAATTTTCGATAGAAACATTTTCATATCTAAAAATTTTCTATAGAAAAATTTTCATATCGAAAAATTTTCTATAGAAAAATTTTCATATCGAAAAATTTTCTATAGAAAAATTTTCATATCGAAAAATTTTCTATAGAAAAATTTTCATATCGAAAAATTTTCTATAGAAAAATTTTCATATCGAAAAATTTTCGATAGAAAAATTTTCATATCGAAAAATTTTCTATAGAAAAATTTTCATATCGAAAAATTTTCTATAGAAAAATTTTCATATCGAAAAATTTTCTATAGAAAAATTTTCATATCGAAAAATTTTCTATAGAAAAATTTTCATATCGAAAAATTTTCTATAGAAAAATTTTCATATCGAAAAATTTTCTATAGAAAAATTTTCATATCGAAAAATTTTCTATAGAAAAATTTTCATATCGAAAAATTTTCTATAGAAAAATTTTCATATCGAAAAATTTTCTATAGAAAAATTTTCATATCGAAAAATTTTCTATAGAAAAATTTTCATATCGAAAAATTTTCTATAGAAAAATTTTCATATCGAAAAATTTTCTATAGAAAAATTTTCATATCGAAAAATTTTCTATAGAAAGATTTTCATATCGAAAAATTTTCTATAGAAAGATTTTCATATCGAAAAATTTTCTATAGAAAAGCTTTTATATCGAAAAATTTTCTATAGAAAAATTTTCATATCGAAAAATTTTCTATAGAAAGATTTTCATATCGAAAAATATTTTATAGAAAAAAATTTTCATATCGAAAACTTTTCTATAGAAAAATTTTTATATCGAAAAATTTTTTATAGAAAAATTTTCATATCGAAAAATTAAAAAAAAAATTATCATATCGAAAAATTTTCTGTAGAAAAATTTTCATATCAAAAAATTTTCGATAGAAACATTTTCATATCTAAAAATTTTCTATAGAATAATTTTCATATCGAAAAATTTTTATATCGAACAACTTTCTATACAAAAATTTACATATAGAAAAATGTTCATATCAAAAAATTTCCTATAGAATAATATTTGTAACAAAAAATTTTCTATAGAAAAATCTGTAAAAAAAATCTAGAGAAAATTGTTATATCTATAGAGGGCAAAAATCTCTGTTTCGGGAAGGCAGTCCTGTAATAATCCGATTTGGTCCAAAAAGTATGGGAAAATGCCTATGCTAAATTCTATTAAATGATCTCTAAAGTCGTGACTTTTTTTTTATAACAAGGTTACATGGACCAAGCCAGTGGCCCAGACAGCCAGTTAGAAGTACATAGTTAATATGACTCAAAGTGTGTTTCAGACTAAAATTACCATCCCTCTCCACCTATGGCGCAGTTTTAATTTTTTAGTGTTTAGTTTATATTTTGTAGGGCTCTGAAAATTAGCCTTTCTGTTGCTTTAAAGAACTCTTTAACATTTTTTTGTGATTAAAAATATAGATGAAAATATTGCATATTTCGCACAAAAAGAAAGTGCGACGGATAGTACCAGGCAAACAAACTTATTCAACCTTGGACTTTAACAAAGAAATTGTTTAGCACGCTTAAAAGTTAACCCATTTTGACCACTATCCTATTCCTTTCAGATATCTTGAAAAATATTTGTAAAAATATTTTTTGATCAATTGGGATATCTTACAACTGTTTATTACAGGCTTGAGGTTGCAGTAGCTTTCACGTCGACTACTGAGCATAACATATCAAATTCTTTCTGGATTGTATACCCAGTCCATTAAAATTATTTCTTCTTATTTTTACCTTTCTACAAATCCCTTTTCAAAGATGCTAATCCAATTCCTATTATCGCTATATACAATTGTACGAGTATAGACAGTGTTTACCTGAAAATTACTTCTCTTTCAAATAAAATAATATTATAGGTTATGTACCCCGAAAACACAACGTGGGTTAAATTTTTGTAAATATCATCAATTACTGCATTTGAAAGATTATAATTCAAAAATATGTATTATATATCGACGCTTTATATTCAAAAAGTGCTATCTACATTTTCGACCAAAATGGTTTTTAATAGTTTTTAATAGAAACGTGTTCCTTGGCTTATCTGTCATATGTCATCTTATATTCTTAAATGAGCAATAATTGTATATATATATATATAGAATGGCTATCTCGATAACGGCGCTAAAGATTTTGATAAAATTTGGACAGTGGGTATCTTTTTTGATGTATAGGTCGAATAAGAAGAGACTTTTGGAACCTTTGCCTCTAAGAGGGTAAAAACAGGTAAAAAGGGAAAAAATCCAAAACGCTATATCTCCTAAAGCAATAGGTATATAAACAAAATTAAAATTACGTTTTAAACAGCTATAAAAATAAGCGGGCAGGTGTTTGGTACTTTTTTGAAACTATGTCCGATAGGAGGTAAAAAAGGGTGAAAATAGTTTTTTTGGTACCTTTTAAACCCACTTTTATATTTTAAACTAAAAAATATACAAAGAAACTTTGTACTGCAGTCAATAGATGTGAAAGACACATTAAACATGTATTTGATCCTTTTTTGATTTTGGGGCCAAAATGGGTAAAAAAGGGATACAATGATAACTTAACATCTCAAAAAGTTAAATGAATAGGAACATTATGTTAACTGCTTGTTTATAAAAATGTACCGAATTCAATTGGTACCAAAGAAGTACCAAATATGCATATGGAACTTTTTGAAATTAGGGGATAAAAGGGGAAAAATTAATAAACAAATGAATGTTTGCCTGTATGTATGTTCTTTATAGAATAGTAAACTGTGAATTTGATCATGTTATGCTATTTAGCGAAGATGTTGCGGATAAGCCGGTTTTTTATTGATAAGACTAATTACCGACAGATGGCGCCACTGAAAATGACTAAAAATTAATTGAATCGCATACTGTACATTTGATCATGCTATGACGTTTAGAAAAGTTGTAGCGCATGAGCCGACGAAGGCTTTTTATTTGGTGTGAATAATTTCCGACAGGTGGCGCTGTTGAAAATTACTCAAAGTCAATTTAATCGTAAGCTGTACATTAAATCATGCTATAATCTTTAGCAAAGTTGTTGCACATGAGCCGACGAAGGTTTCTTAGTTGGTATGAAGAAATTTCGACAGGTGGCGCCACTGAAATTTACTCAAAGTCATTTTAATCGTAAGCTTATCATTTAATCATGCTATAATCTTTAGCAAAGTTGTTGCGGATAAGCCGACGAAGGTTTATGAATTTCACAGAAAATTACTCAAAATGAATTAAATCGTAAACTGTGCATTTGATCATGTTATAATCATAAGCAAAGTTGTTACGAATAAGCAGACGAAGGTTTCTTAGTTGGTATGAACAACTTCCGGTGGCGCCACTAAAAACTACTCAAAATGAATTAAATCGTAAACTCTGCATTTGATCAGACTATAGTCTTTAGCAAAGTTGTTGCGCATGAGTCGACGGAGGTCTCTGTTGGTATGACCAAATTCCAAAATTATTAAAATGAGTTAAATTGTAAACTATGCAAACTATGTGTTGATCGGACAAAATAAATAAAATAATTCAAAATTAAATGAATATTTGTACAATGTCTTTCCTCTAAATTTATTTTAGTACTTTATAAAATAAAATATATAAAAACTTTAAAATTTGCCTCAAAATGCTTATCATAAAGCTCCGAGCAAGGCTCGGTCAACCAGGTACTATAATTATAATAAATCTTGTTTCATTCAAAAATCTTATTTTTTTAATTAAAATTCGTGATATATCGATAAAAGCCCAAATTTTTTTATATTTTATTTATGTTTTCTTGTTAAAATAATGCTATCTACTTGCTTTAGTATTTGAAACGATAAAATTTTTACTCGTAAAAAGTGCTATCTAGTATAGAAGCGAAAATATAAGGACTTAATAAAAAAAATTTTATTTGTACAAGATCTTAGCCCCAATCTGTATGGTATTGTAAAACAAAGTTTATTTACTTCTCTTATAGTTAATGACAAAAACACTTTTTTCGCTCTCCTGTAAAATTGTGAATTTGTAGATAGCACTTTTTGAATATAAACCCTCGATATAATTTAATCTGGATTAACATTACTCTAGACCCCTCTGGTGAAATAAATACTAGAGTTTATCTATAAATATTCAATGTGATTTCAATTAAGCTCTAACTAAAACGTATTATGAACGATTATCAGAGATGATAAAGCAATTATTCAAAAATATGCTAAAAAGAACCCATTGGTTGAAAATCTTGCACTTTTAGGGTATAAAAAGAGTTCCGAATTGCAAGAAAGGTATCAGTTTTAAAAATGAAAGTGATTTTGTTATTAGCTTTGGGCTGTTTAGCCGGTAAGTATTCGAAATAATTAAAAAAATTAATAATTTCTTTGAATTTACTAATTTTTTTAAATATTACTAATTTTTTTTTAAATTACTAATTTTCTAAAATTTTTATTTCAGTCTCTGCCTTTGACTTTAACCAGGATGAAACACGCATCCATGGCGAAAATGGCTGGTATGTGCCTCAGGAAGATGGCTCTTTTGAATGGGTAGATAAGGAAGCCGGAGAATCCTATCTTGAAACTATGGAAAATATTGAAAGTTTTGGCTTGAGCACCGTTCCCGTGAAGTACTATTTGTATACCAGATCAAATCCCAGCAAGGGTCAAAAAATAACTGCCTCCAGCAAGTCCATCGATAAGTCCAACTTCAATCCTGCCAATCCCACCAGATTTGTCATACACGGCTGGACCCAAAACTATAGATCCGGCATGAACAAGGACATACGTCAGGCTTGGTTGGGTGTGGGTAACTTCAATGTCATTATTGTCGATTGGGCTCGTGCACGTTCTGTTGATTATGCCTCCTCGGTTGTGGCTGTACCCAAAGTTGGCAAGAAAGTTGCCTCTATGATTGATTTCTTGGTGAAAAACTATGGCATGTCTTTGGATGACTTGATTGTTATTGGTCACAGTTTGGGTGCTCATGTTGCTGGTTATTCTGGCAAAAATGTCAAGACCGGTAAAATTCATACCATTTTTGGTTTGGATCCTGCCTTGCCATTGTTCAGCTATGACAAACCCAAGAAACGTTTGTCCGCCAATGATGCTTTCTATGTCGAGACCATTCAAACTAATGGAGGTGAATTGGGCTTCTTGAAACCCATTGGTAAGGGTGCTTTCTATCCCAATGGTGGCAGATCTCAACCTGGTTGTCCTTTGGATGTCGCTGGTGCCTGTGCTCATGCCCGTTCTTGCACCTACTACGCCGAAGCTGTTGCTGAAGACAATTTTGCTACTGTCAAGTGCCAAAACTACAAGAATGCTGTCGACAATAATTGTGGAGCCACTTACAGTTCCGTACGCATGGGTGGCGATAAGAACTCTTTCATGGTTGCCGGTGACTTTTATGTTCCAGTGAACAAGAAGGCTCCTTTCGGTGTTTTACGTGAATAAATTTTGAAATGTACTAAAATCACAATGTGATTTTTCTGTTGAGTCGCTTAAATTTTTGTAAAATAAAGACTTTATAACTGAATCATGAGAAATTTTATTGGTTTGTCTTTCAGAAAATGTTCTATATAAAAACTAGTAAGGAAAAATATTCGATAGTAAAAGCATTTCCAAATAATATATCATACAAAAAAATTTCAAAAATGTTATACATAGAATAATCTATTGAATTTTTTTTTTTGTTACAAAAAAATTTTATTCTATCGAAAAATATTTTTCAAAAAACAATTTTCAAAAGAAAACATATTTTGCATGAAAATTAGTTTAATAAAAAATTTTCTTGCATCGAAAAATGTTCTTTAGCAAAATTTTTGTATTAAAAAATTTTGTAACAAAAAACTTTCTATAGAAAAATTTTCATTTGGAAAAAATTTTATATTGATAAATTTTCATATCGAAAAAATCTTTGCATCGAAATATTTTCATTTTCTAAACAAAACTTTTTGTATCGAAAAATTTTTGAAAGAAGAATGAATCAAAAAATTTTTTATAAAAAAATTTTCTATAGAATAATTTTTATAACACACAATTTTTGTAACAAAAAATTTTCTATATAAAAATTCACAACCTCCTAAGAAAACTTTTATAACGAAAAATTTCCTATAGAGCAATTTTTATGATAAATTTTTTTTTTTAAGAAAAAATTTCTATAGAAAAATTTTTATAGCGAATAATTTTCTATGGTAAATTTGTTATAACCAAAAACTTTCTATTATAAAATTTTTGTATCGATTTTTGTATCTATTGAAAAATTTTAATAACGAAAAATATTCTATAGCCAAATTTTTATAACGAAAAATTTTCTACAGATATTTTTTTGTAACGAAAAATTTGGTATAAACAAATTTTGATAACGAAAAATTTTGTATATAAAAATATTTACAACGAAAAATTCTCTATTAAAAAATCTTTATAACGAAAAATTTTCTATTAAAAAATTTTTATAACGAAAAAATTTCTATAGAAAAATTTTTGTAGCGATAAATTTTCTGTAGAGTAATTTTTATAAATTTTTTAAAATTTTTTATAACGAAAAATTTTCCATAAAAAATTTTCTATAGAAAAATTTTTAAAACAAAAACATTTCTGTAGAAAAATTTTTATAACGAAAAATTTTTGTTTTAAAAATTTTCTACCGAAAAATTTTTTAATGAACAATTTTTTACAGAAAAAAATTTTATAACGAAAAATTTTGTAAAGAAAAATTTTTATAATTAAATTTTCGAAAGAAACAAATTTTTCGTTATAAAATTTTTTCTATCAACAAATTTTTCGTTATCGAATCTTTTTTATAACGAAAAATTTTCTATAAAAAAATGTTTATAATAAAAAAATTTCTATAGAAAAATTTTCGATAAAAAAATTTCTATAGAAAAATTTTTATAACGAAAAATGTTTGTTTTAAAAATTTTCTACAGAAAAATTTTATAACGAAAAATTTTCTACAGAAAAAATTTTTATAACGAAAAATTTTGTATAGAAAAATTTTTATAATTAAATTTTCGAAAGAAACAAATTTTTTCTATCAACAAATTTTTCGTTATCAAATATTTTTTATAACGAAAAATTTTCTATAAAAAACTGTTTATAATTAAAAATTTTCTATAGAAAAATTTTCTATGGCAAATTTTTTGTAACGAAAAATTTTCTATAGAAAAGAATTATTATAATGAAAAATTTTCTATAGAGAAATTTTTATAACGAACAATTTTCTATAGAAAAATTTTTATAACGAAAAATTTTCTTTAGAAAACTTTTTATAATAAAAATTTTTTATATCGAAAAATTTTCTATAGAAAAATTTTAATATCTATAACGAAAAATTTTCTAAAAAAAATTTTCATATAGAAAAATTTTCATATCGAAAAATATTCATATCGAAAAATTTTCTACAGAAAATTTTTCATATTTACTATAGAAAAATGTTCATTTTGAAAAATTTACTATGGAAAAATGTTCATATTGAAAAATTTTCTATAGAAAAATTTACATTTCAAAAAATTTACGAAAAAAAAATTTCATTTCAAAAAATTTCTATAGAAAAATTTTTATATCGAAAATTTTCATATCAAAAAATATTTCACATTGAAAAATTTTCACTAGAAAAATTTTCATATTGAAAAATTTTCTATAGAAAAATTATCATATCGAATTCTCTATAGAAAATTTTCATATCAAAAATTTTTTTATAGAAAAACTTGCATATCAAGAAATTTTCTAAAGAAAAAATTTTATTTCGAAAAATATTTTATAGAAAAATTTTCATATCAAGAAAATATCGCAGAATTTTCTGTAAGAACATTTTTATGAAGAAAAATTTTTGAATAGAAATTAAAATTTTTTTGCTGAATATAAAAAAAATATTAAGTTTTTATGATATTAATAAAAGCAATTTATTATTTATTTATACAATATGAAATCCTAAATCCTATGCTTAGGTACCTTTTAACCCAAAACTCCAAATGGAGCCTTTTTATTGACCGGTACATAAAATTGACCAGAAACCATGAATGAATTCTTATCTGCGCCCATGCGAACCGAACTATAAGTAGCTCCACATTTGTTGCCTACAGCATCTTTATAATTTTGGCATTTGACAGAAGCGAAATTATCCTTAGCCACAGCTTCGGCATAATATGTTACAGAACGCCTGTGAGCACAAAGTCCAGTTATATCCAAAGAACAACCCGGCTGAGATTTACCACCATTAGGATAAAAGGCCCCCTTGCCAATGGGTTTCAAAAAACCCAATTCACCACCATTTGTTTGAATGGACTCGACATAGATGGCATCGGTGTCGGACAAACGTTTATTGGGTTTGTTATAGCTGAACAAAGGCAAGGCGGGATCTAGACCAATAATTGTATGAATTTTACCAGTCTTAACATTTTTGCCAGTATAACCAGCCACCTGAGCACCCAAACTGTGACCAATAACATACAATGAATCCAAGGACATGAAATGGTTTTGCACTAAGAAATCAATCATTTCGGCGACTTTTTTGCCAACCTTTGGCACAGCCGAGGCAGAGTTGGCATAATTAAGCCTACGAGCACGACCCCAATCGACGACAATAACATTGTAATCACCGACAGCCAACCAAGAATCACGTATTTCGTTATTCATGTCGGAGTTTTTACTTTGGACCCAACCGTGAATTACAAATCTGGTTGCATGTTTAGGATTGAAATTAGAGCCACTAACGGACTTAGCAGTGGTCGTAATTTCTTCAGCCTTTTTAGGATTTGATTTGGTAAACAAATAGAACTTTACGGGAACTGTAGTCAAACCTTTTTGCACATCATCCATAAGCGCTTCACCCTCTTTAAGGGACATCCATTTGTAAGAACCATCATCCTGAGGCACATACCAGCCATTCTCACCATGGATACGTTTTGGATCCTGATTAAATACCGAAGCAGAAACTGAAAGATTGTTTATAAATATTTAGATTTTCTTGTGATTGAAATTCCGATTCTTACCCGCTAAACAGCCGATAGCTAATAGTAGCAAGACTTTCATGATGTCGATTGTTAGTTTTTCTGCTTCACTTTTGTCTTTTTATAGTTTGATTGCAATTCCCCATAAAATCCAGGGGGCTAATAAAATATTTGTTTTTATCGACTTTTGGTATTACCGTCGAGTAGTTTGATTTGATAAAAAATGCATTGATACTTAAAATTTGTTGACTAAATTAGTTACATGCATAATAACAAATAACTAAAATTATAATTTTAGCTTAGAGTATTAAACCTTTTTTGTTCTGATTCAAAATTTGTATGAAATTCTTAACTATGCTACGTCGTGGAAATACCTATTGTGCTTATATTTCACTTTATGGGGTTTAATTGTATCTTATGACAAACGATTAAACAATATTTGATATCAAAATTTGTTTGTTATTGGCCTGAATCGCTACTGGTTATAAACAATACAAGGCTATATATTTGATATTTTTATTGCATGCTATTAAAAAGTTTATATTGAAGATTTGCAGAAAAGGTTGTTAAATAAATTTGCTTAAAAAGTGAGTATGATTTTAGGCACAAAGTTTTTTTTTAGGAGAAATTAAGTACAACACAAATTTTGATCAAAATTTAGCTAAAGACAAATTTTATTCAAAATCATACTATAGACAAATTTTGATCAAAATTTTACTAAAGACAAATTTTGATCAAAATTTTACTCGGACAAATTTTGATTAAAATTTTACAGAAGACAATTTTCGATCAAAATTTTACTAAAGACAATTTTTGATTAAAATTTTACTAAAGACAAATTAAATTTTACCAAAGACAAATTTTGATCAAAATTTTACTAAAGACAAATTTTGATCAAAATTTTACTTAAAACAAATTTTGATTAAGATTTTACTAATGACAAATTTTGATCAAAATGTTATTAAAGACAAATTTTGATCAAAATTTTACTAAAGACAAATTTTGATCAAAATTTTACTAAAGACAAATTTTGATCAAAATTTTACTAAAGACAAATTTTGATCAAAATTTTACTAAAGACAAATTTTGATCAAAATTTTACTAAAGACAAATTTTGATCAAAATTTTACTAAAGACAAATTTTGATCAAAATTTTACTAAAGACAAATATTGATCAAAATTTTACTAAAGACAAATTTTGATCAAAATTTTACTAAAGACAAATTTTGGTCAAAATTATACTAAAGACAAATTTTGGTCAAAATTATACTAAAGCCAAATTTTGATCAAAATTTTACTAAAGACAAATTTTGATCAAAATTTTATTAAAAACAAATTTTGATCAAAATTTTACAAATTTTGATCAAAAGTTTACTAAAGACAAATTTTGATCAAAATTTTACTAAAGACAAATTTTGATCAAAATTTTACTTAAGACAAATTTTGATCAAAATTTTACTAAAGACAAATTTTGGTCAAAATTATACTAAAGACAAATTTTGATCAAAATTTTACTAAAGACAAATTTTGATCAAAATTTTACTAAAGACAAATTTTGACCAAAATTTTACTAAAGACAAATTTTGATCAAAATTTTACTAAAGACAAATTTTGGTCAAAATTATACTTAAAACAAATTTTGATCAAAATTTTACTAAAGACAAATTTTGGTCAAAATTATACTAAAGACAAATTTTGATAAAAATTTTACTGAAGACAAATTTTGATCAAAATTTTATTAAAAACAAATTTTGATCAAAATTTTACTAAAGACAAATTTTGATAAAAATTTTACTGAAGACAAATTTTGATCAAAATTTTATTAAAAACAAATTTTGATCAAAATTTTACTAAAGACAAATTTTGGTCAAAATTTTACTAAAGACAAATTTTGATCAAAATTTTACTAAAGACAAATTTTGATCAAAATTTTACTAAAGACAAATTTTGATCAAAATTTTACTAAAGACAAATTTTGATCAAAATTTTACTAAAGACAAATATTGATCAAAATTTTACTAAAGACAAATTTTGATCAAAATTTTACTAAAGACAAATTTTGGTCAAAATTATACTAAAAACAAATTTTGATCAAAATTTTACTTAAAACAAATTTTGATCAAAATTTTACTAATGACAAATTTTGATCAAAATGTTACTAAAGACAAATTTTGATCAAAATTTTACTAAAGACAAATTTTGATCAAAATTTTACTAAAGACAAATTTTGGTCAAAATTTTACTAAAGACAAATTTTGATCAAAATTTTACTAAAGACAAATTTTGATCAAAATTTTACTACAGACAAATTTTGATCCAAATTTTACTAAAGACAAATTTTGATCAAAATTTTACTAAAGACAAATTTTGATCCAAATTTTATTAAAGACAAATTTTGATCAAAATTTTACTAAAGACAAACTTTGATAAAATTTTACGTAAGACAAATTTTGATCAAAATTCTGCTAATGACAAATTTTGATCAAAATTTAACTAAAGACAAATTTTGATCAAAATTTTACTACAGACAAATTATGAAAAAAATTTTAGTTAAGACAAATTTTGATCAAAATTTTACAGAAGACAATTTTCGATCAAAATTTTACTAAAGACAATTTTTGATTAAAATTTTACTAAAGACAATTTTTTATCAAATTTTACTAAAGTCAATTTTTGATTAAAATTTTACTAAAGACAAATTTTGATCAAAATTTTACTAGAGACAATTTTTGCTCAAAATTTTATTAAAGACAAATTTTTGTTCAAAATTTAGCTCACGAGAAATTTTGATTAAAATTTTATTAAAGACAATTTTTGATAAAAATTTTACTAAAAATAATTTTTGATTAAAATTTTACTGAAGACAATTTTACTCAAGACAGATTTGGATCAAAATTTTACCAAAAACAAATTTCGATTAAAATTTTACCAAAGAAAAATGTTAATAAACATTTTATTGAAGACAAAAATTTTACTAGACATAAATTTTTATCAAAATTTTAATACTGGTAAATTTTTTTCAAAATTTGAACTAAAGTCAAATTTCGCTCTAAACTTTATTTAAGACTAATTTTGGTAAAAATTTTACTAAACACAAGTTCCGGTCATAATTACTCATAATTACACAGGAATTACTTAAGAAAATTTTTTTCAAAAAATTTTTATATTGAAAAATTTTTTATATAAAATTTTTTATAAAGAAAAATTTTTATAGAAAAATTTTCTAAAGAAAATTTGTATAGAAAAATTTTCTATAGAGAATTTTTTATAGATTTCTAGTTTCTATAAAATAAAGTTAATTTAAAATAACAATATTTTTATAAGAAAAAAATTATATCAAAAATTTTCTTTAAGCAAATTTTAATATCGAAAAATTTTTTTAGAAACATTTTTATATCGCGTTCTCTGTAAGTACAATATTTTTGCATCAAAATTGAAATTTTTATTGCTGAATATGAAAATTGATACTAAATTTTTATGGTTTAAATTAAAGCAATTTATTTTAGATATAAAATACTGAATCCTGTTTTTAGGTACAATTTAAACCAACACACCAAATGGAGCCTTTTTATTGACCGGTACATAAAATTGACCAGAAACCATGAATGAATTCTTATCTGCGCCCATGCGCACCGAACTATAAGTAGCTCCACATTTATCGCCCACAGCATCTTTATAATTTTGGCATTTGATAGAAGCGAAGTTATCCTTAGCCACAGCTTCGGCATAATATGTTACAGAACGACTATGAGCACAAACTCCAGCTATATCCAAGGGGCAACCCGGCTGAGACTTACCACCATTAGGATAAAAAGCCCCCTTGCCAATGGGTTTCAAGAAACCTAATTCACCGCCATTTGTTTGAATGGACTCGACATAGACGGCATCTGTGTCGGACAAACGTTTATTGGGTTTGTTATAGCTGAACAAAGGCAAGGCGGGATCTAGACCAATAATGGTATGGACTTTACCAGGCTTAACATTTTTGCCAGCATAACCAGCAACATGAGCACCCAAACTATGACCAATGACATACAACGTATCCAAAGACAAGCCATGATATAGCGCTAAGAAATCAATCATTTCAGCAACTTTTTTGCCAACCTTGGGCACAGCCGAAACAGAGTTGGCATAATTAAGCCTACGAGCACGACCCCAATCGACCACAATAACATTGTAATCACCGGCAGCCAACCAAGAGTCACGAATTTCGTTATTCATACCGGAGTTTTTACTTTGGGTCCAACCGTGTATTACAAATCTGGTGGGATGTTTAGGATTGAAATTGGAGTTAATAATGGATTTAGCGGTGGTAGTGATTTCTTGAGCCTTTTTAGGATTTGATTTGGTGAATAAATAGAACTTTACGGGAACTGTAGTAAAACCTTTTTCCACATCATCCAAAAGCGCTTCACCCTCTTTAAGGGACATCCATTTGTAGGAACCATCATCCTGAGGCACATACCAACCATTCTCACCATGGATACGTTTTGGATCCTGATTAAATACCGAAGCGGAAACTGAAAATTTTTCTTTTAAAATATTTTGCTTTTCTTGTACTCGAAATTCCAATTCTTACCCGCTAAACAGCCGATAGCTAATATTAGCAAGACTTTCATGATGACGATTGTTAGTTTTTCTGCTTCACTTTTGTCTTTTTATAGTTCGATTGCAATTCCCCACAAAATCCAGGGGGCTAATAAAATATTTGCTTTTATCGACTTTTGGTATTATCGTCGAGTAGTTTGTTTTGATGGACGATAATAAATGCATTGACACTTTAAATTTGTTGACTTAATTACATGCATAATTACAAATAAGTAAAATAATAGTTTTATTTTAGAGCTTTACAAGCTTTTTGTTATGACTCAAAATTTTTATCATATCGCGAAATAAGCTATGTAATGAAAGTACCTTTTGTGCCTATATTTCACTTTGCGGATTTTAATTGTATCTTATAACAAACGATCAAACAATATTTCATATCAAATTTTTTTTGTTATTGGCCTGAATCGCTACTGGTTATAAACAATACAAGGCTATATATTTGATATTTTTATTGCATGCTATTAAAAAGTTTATATTAAAGATTTGCAGAAAAGGTTGTTAAATAAATTTGCTTAAAAAGTGAGTATGATTTTAGGCACAAAGTTTTTTTTTATGAGAAATTAAGTACAACACAAATTTTGATCAAAATTTAGCTAAAGACAAATTTTATTCAAAATCATACTATAGACAAATTTTGATCAAAATTTTACTAAAGACGAATTTGGATTAATATTTTACTAAAGAAAAATTTTGATCTAAATTTTACTGATGACAAATTTTAATCAAATTTTACTCAATTAAAGTTTTAATCAAAATTTTACTTAAGACAAATTTTGATCAAAATTTTACTAAAGACAAATTTTGATTAAAATTTTACTAAAGACAATTTTTGATCAAAATTTTACTAAAGACAAATTGATCAAAACTTTAATAACAAATTTTGGCCAAAATTTTTAAATTTGACTAAAGACAAATTTTAATCAAAATTTTACTAACAAATTTTGTTTTAACGTTTTACTAATGACAAATTTTGTTTTAAATTTTACAAAAGTCAAATTATGATCAAAATTTTACTAAAGTCAAATTTTGATCAAAATTTTACTATAGACAAATTTTGATTAAAATTTACTAAAGACAAATTTTGATGAAAATTTCACTACAGGCAACTTTTGATCAAAATTTTACTAAAGACAAATTTCGATCAAAATTTTACTTAGAACAAATTTTGATAAAAAATTTTCCGAAAAAAATTATGATCAAAATTATATTAAAGATATATTTGGTGAATATTTTACCAAAGACAACTTTTGATCAAAATTTTACTAAAGAAAAATCTGGATCAAAATTTTACAACAGAAAAATTTTGCTCAAAATTTTACTACAAACTAATTTTGCTCAAAATTTTACTAAAAACAAATTTTGATCAAAATTTTACTAAAGACAAATTTTGATCAAAATTTTACTAAAGACAATTTTGTTCAAAATTTTACTAAAGAGAAATTTAGATCAAAATTTTACTATATATTGATCAAAATTTTACTTAACACAAAATTTTGATCTAAATTTGTCTTAAATAAAAATTTTGATAAAAGTTTGTCCAAGTAAAATTTTGATCAAAATTTGTGTTGAGTAAAATTTTGATCAAAAGTTGTCTTTAGTAAAATTTTGATCGAAATTTTACTGATGACAAATTTTAATAAAATTTTACTCAATTAAAGTTTTAATCAAAATTTTACTTAAGACAAATTTTGATCAGAATTTCACTAAAGACATATTTCGATCAAAATTTTACTAAAGACCAATTTTGATCAAAATTTTACTTAACACAAATTTTGATCCAAATTTTACTTAAGACAATTTTGACCAAAATTTTACTTGAGACAATTTTTTACCAAAAGTTTACTAAGGACATATTTTGATCAAATTTTACTTAATAAAAACTTGTCTTTAGAAAATTTTGATCAAAATTTATCTTAAGTAAAATTTTGATAAAAATTTATAGTTAGTAAAATTCTAAAAAAAAAATGTAACTTTAGTAAATTTTTGATCAAAACTTTGATCAAAATTTGTCATTAGTATAATTTTGATCAAAATTTGTCTTTAGAAAAATTTTGGTCAAAAATTGTCTTAATTAAAATTTTGCTCAAAAATTTTGATCAAAATTTTTCTTTAGTAAAATTTTGATTACAATTCGTCTTTAGTATAATTTTGATCAAAATTTCTCTTTAGTAAAATTTTGAAAAAAAATTTGTCTTTAGTATAACTTTGATCAAAATATGTCGTTAGTAAAATTTTAGTCAAAATTTTTCTTTGGTAAAATTTTGATCAAAATTTTTCTTTAGAAAAGTTTTGATCAAAATTTTTCTTTAGTAAAATTTTGATCAAAATTTTTCTTTAGTAAAATTTTGATCAAAATTTTTCTTTAGTAAAATTTTGATCAAAATTTTACTTTAGCAAAATTTTGATAAAAATTTGTAGTTAATAAAATTTTGGTCAAAAATTGTCTTAAGTAAAATTTTGATCGAAATTTGTCTTTAGTAAAATTTTGATCAAAAGTTGCCTGTAGTGAAATTTTGATCAAAATTTGTCTTTAGTAAAATTTTGGTCAAAATTTTTCTTTGGTAAAATTTTGATCAAAATTTTTCTTTAGCAAAATTTTGATCAAAATTTGTAGTTAATAAAATTTTGGTCAAAAATTGTCTTAAGTAAAATTTTGATCGAAATTTGTCTTTTGTAGAGTTTTGATCAAAATTTGTCTTTAGTAAAGTTTTGATCAAAATTTGTCTTTAGCAAAATTTTTAACAAAATTTTTCTAAAGACAAATTTAGAACAAAATTTTTCTAAATACAAATTTCGATCGAAATTTTTCTTAAGGCACATTTTAAGCAAAATTACAAAAATGCTTTCAAAGACAGGTGGTAAAATGAAGGGTGCCCTCTATCGGCTTTAAAAAATAACTGTTGTTTATTTATTTATTATCAATTAAATTTCAAATCTAGACATTTTAAAGTATTTGGCAATAAACAAAAGCAGCTATTATTATTATTGACAGGTATTAAAAATCAATTCGATTATGAAGTACTATTTTTGTTAACAATAAAATTATAACATTTTAAGATAAGAAATTTTTATTTGACAGCTAACGACTAAATATGAACATATTATACATTTATCTACTTAGTTATAGACTAATGACGTTTATTTGAATTGAAAGTGCAAATAATTACATCTGTTACAAATTAAATAGATAAAGTTTGTGAACACGCCTTTTTTATTTAATTTTATATAAACTCAATCTAATTGTTATCTAGTCGTGTTCAAAAAAAAACACAAGTGCACTTGATAACAAATGTATCTCAAAATTGACGATTATCTTTTAAGATAAAGATCAATTTAAATAAATAAATAAAAATATTATTAGTTTTAACGGTAGACTAGAGTAAATTAACAAATATTGTATTAAAGTTGTCAAAGTTTGTTTGAATAGTGGCCAAGTTCGTTAACTTTTACATAATTACATAAACTTAACAAAAAGTTATATGAGTTTCTTAAGGTAGCAAAATTCATCAGCCATCCTATAAAGGGTAGACATCATGTCTATCGTTTTGGTTAAAACTAAAGTTGATATTTGATGGACACAATAATAATTCGTGTTTATTCTATCCCTCAATATAAGATATAATATGTGGTTTTCGTACTGTATAGAATTAGGGATAATCCTCCTGATAAGATGGTCTAACCAACCATCGAAATGCGTCGAGGAAAGGTCTCCCCTCCAAAATTTTTTGGTTTTATCAAAAACCTATTACAATAATAATTAATTGTAATAAATTGGGATCTTAGTGCAATACACTACAGTAAAATTTTTGTAATTAATTGTTTGATGTCCCAAAATTTAGATAAACCTTTTACTTAAGTTCTTCATTTTACTTTTTCTAAAAAAATATTTTGTTTTGCTAATATTTAAATTTGATATTTTCCAGAAATTTCGATCATTACAAAAATTTTGGAAATATTTTTATTTGTTTATTCTTATAAACAATGAAAGAGCTAATCATATCTTTTTTAATTTGGCAATTCATGTTTTACTATTATTTTCAAATACGTATGTATATTAGAATTTAGATAGTGATTTAATTTCTTTCTTTTTTCTTAATAATTTTACTAATTCTAATGATTATAGAGATATGATAGTGCTTTAAGTATATGTACTACGCTTCAATATATGTTAACAAGTATTAGTAAAAAAAATCTACATAAACTAACCCAGTAAACTTTCAATAATATTTGATAAAAATTAAATTTTGAATAAAAAGTTTTCTTTAAAAAAATTTTAATCAAAATTTATCTTTAGTAAAATTTTGATCAAAATCTCTATTTAATAAAATTTTGAACAAAATTTGTCTTTAGTAAATTTTTAAACCAAATTTGTCTTAAATAAAATTTTGATCAAATATTGTTCTGTTAACAAATTTGTCTTTAGTAAAATTTTGTTAAAAATCTGTCTTTAGTAAAATTTTGCTCAAAATTTGTCTTAAATAAAATTTTGATCTTGTTTTGATAAAAATTTTTCTTAAATGATTTAAATTTGATCAAAATTTGTCTTAAGTAAAATTTTGATCAAAATTTGTCTTTAGTAAAATTTTGAACAAAATTTGTCTTTAGTAAAATTTTGATCAAAATTTGTCTTTAGTAAAATTTTGATCAAAATTTGTCTTAAGTAAAATTTTGATCAAAATTTGTCTTTAGTAAAATTTTTAACAAAATTTGTCTTTAGTAAAATTTTGATCAAAATTTGTCTTTAGTAAAATTTTGATCAAAATTTGTCTTTAGTAAAATTTTGATCAAAATTTGTCTTAAGTAAAATTTTGATCAAAAGTTGTCTTAAGTAAAATTTTAATCCAAATTTGATCAAAATTTGTCTTAAGTAAAATTTTGATCTAAATTTGATCAAAATTTGTCTTAAGTAAAATTTTGATCAAAATTTGTCTTTAGTAAAATTTTGATCAAAATTTGTTATTAGTAAAATTTTGATAAAAATTTGTCTTCAATAAAATTTTGATCAAAATTTGTCCTTAACAAAATGTTGTTTAAAATTTGCCCTAAGTAAAATTTTGATCAAGATTTGCCTTAATAAAATTATGATCGAAATATGTCTTTATTAAAATTTTTGTCAAAATTTGTCTGTAGTAAAAGTTTGTTCCAAATTTGACTTAAGTAAAGTTTTGATCAAAATTATTCTTTAGTAAAGTTTTGATCAAAATTTGTCTTTAGTAAAATTTTGATCAAAATTTGATCAAAATTTGTCTTAAGTAAAATTTTGATCTAAATTTGATCAAAATTTGCCTTAAGTAAAATTTTAATCTAAATTTGTCTTAAGTAAAATTTTGATCCAAATTTGATCAAAATTTTGTCTTAAGTAAAATTTTGATCTAAATTTGATCAAAATTTGTCTTAAGTAAAATTTTTATCAAAATTTGTCTTTAGTAATATTTTGATCAAAATTTGTCTTTAGTAAAATTTTGATCAAAATTTGTCTTTAGTAAAATTTTGATCAAAATTTGCCTTCGATAAAATTTTGATCAAAATTTGTCTTTAACAAAATGTTGTTTAAAATTTGCCCTAAGTAAAATTTTGATCAAGATTTGCCTCAATAAAATTTTGATCAAAATATGTCTTTATTAAAATTTTTATCAAAATTTGTCTGTGGTAAAAGTTTGTTCCAAATTTGTCTTTAGTAAAATTTGGATCAAAATTTTTCTTTAGTAAAATTTCGATCAAAATTTTTTTCTTGAGTAAAATTTTTAAAATTTTGTCTTTAAGAAAATTTTGAACAAAATTTGTCTTTAAGAAAATTTTGATCAAAATTTGCCCTTAAGAAAATTTTAAATAAATTTTGTCTTTAAGAAAATTTTGGTCAAAAATTATCTTTAGTAAAATTTTGAACAAAACTTGTCTTAAGTAAAACTTGGGTCAAAATTTGTCTTTAGTAAACTTTTGTTCAAAATTTGTATTCAGTAGAATTTTGATAAAATTTTGTTAAAAATTTGTCTTTGGTAAATTTTTGATCAAAATTTAATTTTATTAAAGGTTTGTTCAAAATTTGTATTTAGTAAAATTTTGATCAAACTTTGTCTTTAGTAAAATTTTGTTCGAAATTTGTCTTTAGTAAAATTTTGTTCAAAATTTGTCTTTAGTAAAATTTTGTTCAAAACTTGTCTTTACTTAAATTTTGATCAAAATTTGTCTTTAGTAAAATTTTGTTAAAAATTTGCCTTTTGTAAAATTTTGATCAAAATTTGTCTTTAGTAAAATTTTGTTAAAAATTTGCCTTTTGTAAAATTTTGATCAAACTTTGTCTTTAGTAAAATTTTGTTCGAAATTTGTCTTTAGTAAAATTTTGTTCAAAATTTGTCTTTAGTAAAATTTTGTTCAAAACTTGTCTGTACTTAAATTTTGATCAAAATTTGTCTTTAGCCTTTTGTAAAATTTTGATCAAAATCTGTCTTTAGTAAAATTTTGATCAAAATTTGTCTTTAGCAAAATTTTGTTCAAAGTTTGTCTTTAGTAAAATTTTGTTCAAAATTTGTCTTTAGTAAAATTTTGTTCAAAACTTGTCTTTACTTAAATTTTGATCAAAATTTGTCTTTAGCAGAATTTTGATCAAAGTTTGTATTTAGTAAAATTTTGATCAAAATTTGTCTTTAGTAAAATTTTGATCAAAATTTGTCTTTAGTAAAATTTTGATAAAAATTTGTTTTTAATAAAATTTTGTTCAAAACTTTACTTAAATTTTGATTAAAATTTGTTTTTAGCAAAGTTTTGATCAAAATTTGTCTTTAGCAAAATTTTGATCAAAATTTGTCTTTAGCAAAATTTTAATCAAAATTTGTCTTTAGTAAAATTTTGTTCAAAATTTGTCTTTAGTAGAAATTTAATCAAAATTTGTCTTTGATAAAATTTTGATCAAAATATTGTGTATAGTAAAATTTTGACCAAAATTTGTCTTTAGCAAAATTTTTTTTCCATAAACTACTTTTTATTTAAGTTTTTTTTGCTTGGTTAACTTCCTTAAATCCGTATATTTACGCAAATAAATATTTTATGCAAAATAACTTTCAATAATTGATCAAAATTGATATAAAAAATATAAAGAAAATAAAATTTTGTTAAAGATAAGTAAATTCGTAAGACACGTTTGACCATTTGATGCATTTATGGGACTAATTTTTTTTATCAAATTATTAAATTGTAATCTAAGCAAATAACAAGGTACTCTAAATGCATATTGTTTAAATAATTTAAATACCTAATTAGATAATATTATACAATTTCCAACTATAATGTACAATAAGTATTTAAATAATGGTTCGATGACGTTTATAGAAATTCCTTAACAAAAGAAGAGAAATTTGCTATAAAACGGCCACAATTCTAGGAAAACAAATTATTATTTAGTCAATTGCTAATGACAATCATGAAACGGTTTTTACTTCTAATATTTTGTGCTGTGTTAGCAGGTAAAACGATTTGGTGGTTTTATAAACTTAAGGAATAAATTTTAAGTGAAATTTAATACTTTTAGCTAATGCCTCGAATATACCCGAGTCTGAACGTGTCAATGGTGAAAATGGTTGGTTTATCCCCAGAGTTGATGGCAGTTTCGAATGGATTGACAAGGATGTAGTGGAATTGCATTTGGAATCTAGAACCAACAATGAAAAATTATTCTCCACAAATCCCGTTAAATTTTATTTGTTCACTAAATCGAATCCTAAAAATGAACAAGAAATCTCGGCCACCAGAAAATCCATTGATGCCTCCCACTTCAATGCCAAAAATCCCACAAGAATTACCATTCACGGCTGGACTTCTAGCAAGAGCGACTTTGTTAACACGGGAATACGTGATGCTTATTTGTCCCGTGGTAACTACAACATGATTGCTGTCGATTGGGGACGTGCTCGTTCTGTGGATTATGCTACCTCTGTCTTGGCTGTTCCTGGTGCCGGTCAAAAAGTCGCCGAGTTGGTTAACTTTTTGGTTAAGGAATATGGCATGAGATTGGATAATTTGGAAATTATTGGTCATAGTTTGGGTGCTCATGTTGCCGGCTTTACTGGTAAGAATATTAAAGGTGGCAAAGCTCATGCAATTGTTGGCTGTGATCCTGCTTTACCTTTGTTCAACTATGACAAACCTGACAAGCGCTTGTCCAGCACTGATGCCAACTATGTTGAATCCATTCAGACCAATGGCGGTAAATTGGGTTTCTTGAAGCCCATTGGCAAGGGTGCTTTCTATCCCAATGGCGGTAAATCTCAACCTGGTTGTGGTGCCGATTTGACTGGCTCTTGCGCTCATAGTCGTTCTGTCATCTACTACGCCGAAGCTGTGCAAAAGGATAACTTTGCCACTGTTAAGTGCGGAAATTACGAAGATGCTGTTGCCAAGAAATGTGGTTCCACCTATAGCTCCGTGCGTATGGGTGCTACTACAAATGCTTATATGGTGGCCGGTGATTACTATGTACCTGTTGGTGACAAGGCTCCTTATGGTGCTTTGCATTGAATTTATACTCATGGATTGCTTTGAAAAGTTGAGCTTGAAATAAAATTTTTTGATTAAACTGAAATATAATAGTCCTTTGTTCTGATTCCTATTTTAAAAAAGTAAGGCTTTGGTTTGCTTCGGGTATCAAAGTTTTTCTAAAGAAAACTTTTGATCAAAATTTTACTAAAGAAAACTTTTGATCAAAATTTTGCTAAAGAAAAATTTTGATAAAAATTTTACTAAAGAAAAATTTTGATCAAAATTTTACTAAGGAAAAATTTTGACAAAAATTTTACTAAAGATAAATTTTGTTAGAAAGCCAAATTTTTATTAAAATTTTACTAACGACAAATTTTGCCCAAAATTTTATTTAAGACAAATTTTGTTCCAAATTTTACCAAAGACAAATTGTGTTCAAAACTTTACTAAAGAAAAATTTTAATCAAAATTTTGCTAAAGACAAATCTTTATGAACATTTGGTAAAAGACAAATTTTGTTCAAAATTTTACTAAAGACAAATTTTGTTTAAAATTTAACTAAAGACAACTTTTGTTCAAAATTTTACTAAAGAATAATTTTGTTCAAAATTTTACTAAAGAAAAATTTTGTTCTATATTTTACTAAAGAAAAATTTTCTTCTAAATTTTACTAAAGAAAAATTTTGTTCTAAATTTTACTAAAGAAAAATTTTATTCAAAATTGTACTAAACACGAATTATATTCAAAACTGTACTAAGGAAAAATTTTGATCAAAATTTTGCTTAAGACAAATTTTTATCAAAATTTTACACAAGACAAATTTTGTTCAAAATTTTACTAAAGACAAAATTTTATCAAAATTTTACTGAACAAAAATTTTTATAAAAATTTAAGTAAAGAAAAATTTTGTTCAAAATTTCATTAAGGAAAAATTTTGTTCTAAATTTTACTAAAGAAACATTTTGTTCTAAATTTTACTAAAGAAAAATTTTGGTCAAAATTTTACTAAAGAAAAATTTTGATCAAAATTTTACTAAAGTAAAATTTTGTTCGAAATTTCATTAAAGAAAAATTTTTTTTCAAAATTTCATTAAAGAAAAATTTTTTTCAAAATTGAGAACTAAGATTTCTCAATTTTACTTAAGAAAAAATTTGTTTAAAATTTTACTAAAGAAAAATTTTATTCAAAATTGTAGACAAATTATGTTCGAAATTTTACTAAAGACAAATTTTGTTCAAAATTTTACTAAAGAAAAATTTTGTTCAAAATTTTTATAAAGAAAAATTTTATTTAAAATGTTAGAAAAGACAAATTGTGTTTAAAATTTTATTGAAGACAAATTTTGTGCAAAATTTTATAAAAGACAAATTTTGTTCAAAATTTTAATAAAAAAAATTTTTTTTTAAATTTTACTAAAGAAAAATTTTGTTTAAAATTTCACCAAAGACAAATATTGTTTAAAATTTTATTAAAGACAAATTTTTATCAAAATTTTACAAAAGACAAATTTTGACCAAAATTTTATTAAAGACAAATTTTAATCAAAATTTTACCAAAGACAAATTTTGACCAAAATTTTACTAAAGAAAAATTTTGATCAAAATTTTACTTATGATTAATTAGGATCAAAATTTTACTAAAGACAATTTGGTATCAAAATTTTCCTAAGGACAACTTTTGATTAAAATATAAGTCAAGACAAATTTTTTAAAAAATTTACAACCACTGTATCTTTGATTATATTCTTTATGATATGGTACTCATGGTTTAATACTTGGCTGTCACTAAACTTTCTTTTGTGATAATTATTGTGATGTTAATAAATTATTTTAGTTATTTATAATTTAGTACTTTTACTTTCATTGATTATTTTCAATTTAAAAGTGAAAATAAAGAATATAATAATATCGCAATAGGACATCTCATGTACGTACATATCGCACCCTAAATACAAAAGGGGCACAACTCAAAATATTAAAATTTTCAGGAGAGATAAAAAATTGTTTATATAAAAATGATTGCAATATTTAAAGAAAATATTGTTTCATTATGAAAATATGCAATATCGAGAAGGTTCTGCTATATTGTTTTAACTTTATATTACTTTTGCGAAAATAAAACGAAATTTGGACTTATCTTATGGTGGGTACCTTTTCTGATGTATAGGTCAAAGAAGAAGGGATTTTTGGAACCTTGCCTCTAAGAGGGTAAAAAGGGGGAAAAATCGAAAACGTTATATCTCCTAAAGTAATAGGTATATAAACAAAATTAGAATTACGTTTTAAACAGCTATGAAAATAAGCGGACAGGTGTTTGGTACTTTTTTGAAACTATGTCCAATAGGGGGTAAAAAGGGTGAAAATGTTTTTTTTTTTTTGTACTTTTTTAACCCACTCTTATTTTTTAAAGCAAAGAATATAGAAAGGAACTTTGTACTGCAGTCAATAGATGTGAAAGAAATATTGAACACGTATTTGGTACTTTTTTGATTTTGGGGCCAAAATGGGTAAAAAAAAGGGATAACATGATAACTTAACATCTCAAAAAGTAATATGAATAAGAATTATGTTAACTGCGTGTTAATAAAATGTACCGAATACCAAAGAAGTACCAAATATGCAAATGGAACTTTTTGAATGTAGGAGATAAAAAGGGGAAAAATGGGTAATGTTATAACTTTTAAACAAATGAATGTTTGTATGTATGTTCTTTATAGAATAGTAAACTGTGAATTTGATCATGTTATGCTCTTTAGCGAAGATGTTGCGGATAAACCGGCGAAGGTTTTTAAGTTGGTAAGACTAATTTCCGACAGATGGCGCCACTGAAAATGACTAAAAATTAATTAAATCGTAAACTGTACATTTGATCATGCTATGATCCTTAGTAAAGTTGTAGCGCATTAGCCGACGAAGGCTTTTTATTTGGTGTGAATTATTTCCGACAGGTGGCGCTATTGAAAATTACTCAAAGTCAATTTAATCGTAAGCTGTACATTTAATCATGCTATAATCTTTGGCAAAGTTGTTGCACATGAGCCGACGAAGGTTTCTTAGTTGGTATGAAGAAATTCTGACAGGTGGCGCCACTGAAATTTACTCAAAGTCATTTTAATCGTAAGCTTATCATTTAATCATGCTATAATCTTTAGCAAAGTTGTTGCGGATAAGCCGACGAAGGTTTATTTATGGAAATGACCAAAGTCCGATAGGTGGCGCCACTGAAAATTACTCAAAGTGAATTAAATCGTAAACTGTGCATTTGATCATGTTATAATCATAAGCAAAGTTGTTATGCATAAGCAGACGAAGGTTTCTTAGTTGGTATGAACAACTTCCGGTGGCGCCACTAAAAACTACTCAAAATGAATTAAATCGCAAACTGTGCATTTGATCAGGCTATAATCTTTAGCAAAGTTGTTGCGCATGAGTCGACGGAGGGTTCTGTGGGTATGACCAATTTCCAAAATTTTTCAAACTGAGTTTAACTGTAAACTATGTGTTGATCGGACAAAAAAAAAATAAAATAATTCAAAATTAACTGAATATTTGTCTAATATTTCCTCTAAATTTATTTTACTACGTTCTAAAATAAAATATATAAAAATTTTAAAATTTGCCTCAAATTGCTTATCATAAAGCTCCGAGCAAGGCTCGGTCAACCAGGTACTGACTCTTTAGTGAAATTATCTCACGTTGTGCCTTACTTTTTTCAATTAAAGAAGTACAATCTAAAATAATATGTCACGAAATTTATCACTTTTTATAGTTATAGAGGCTGAACTCAAAATAAAACTCTTTATGTGTAACAAAAGAAATCAGGTGTTCTTGAGCACTGTAACGCAACTAAAAATATACATAACTGTATTTTTCCAGTTAAAGAAGATAGTGATTTGAAAGAAATTTTTCCAACAGTTAGAGATGTGTACTCTGAATTAATTTATGGAAAAAAGTCAGTTTTGAAAAATTTTGAGTTTGAGTGCCCCCTTTGAATTTAGGGTGCGATATGTATATCTCATCCGCCCTCCTATCATAAAACTGTATTGGCTATAAAGGAGGGGAAATTCCTTCTCCAAGTTAAAAGATTATATTGAAAAATATTGATAGAAATGATTTAAATTGAATATAAATTTAATCTAAATGTTTTTACTTCTGTCGGCTTCTGATAAGAAATAAGTGGAAATGCGTATAACAAGTGGAAACACTTGTTAACAATTAAATTGGCCAAAAATAATTTATTAAATTGGCCAAAGAAAAAAGAACGGATGATTTTATAGCAGAAAAAAAACAAAATTTAAGTTATCTTTTTTTGCAAAGAAAATAGAAAACAAAAAAATTTAAAGCCGAAAAAAATAAATATAAATGTTAAACATTTTCTAGGAATTGTCAATTTATTATTTGGTCATTCGCCATGAAGTACTTTGTGCTTTTAGCTTTTTGTGCTTTGGCAGGTAAGAGTTTGAAGAATTTTGAAATTTTGTGAAGGTTAAGGACTGTTTTAATACAATTTAATCTTTTTATACTCTTAGTTACTGCCTCCTCACTTTCCGAGGAAGAACGTATTAATGGCGAAAATGGTTGGTATATTCCTCGTGCTGATGAAACCTTTGAGTGGGTGGATATGGAGGAAGCTGAACTTTATATGGATAATTTAAGAAAGATGGAGGGTCGTTTCTCTACCAGCCCTGTTACCTTCTACTTATACACCAGATCGAATCCCCAAAATGAACAAGAAATCTCAGCCACTAAGAAATCCATAGATGCCTCCTTCTTCAATCCCTCAAACCCCACCCGCATTAGTATTCACGGCTGGTCCTCGGGCAAGAAGGAATTCATTAACACTGGAGTTCGTGATGCTTTGTTGTCTCAAGGTGACTACAATTACATTTTTGTTGACTGGGGTCGTGCCCGTTCTGTGGATTATGCTTCTTCTGTTGTGGCTGTTCCCGGTGTTGGCAAGAAAGTAGCCGGTTTGGTTAACTTCTTGGTTAAGAATTACCGTTTGAAGTTGGATAACTTAGAAATTATTGGTCACAGTTTGGGTGCTCATGTAGCTGGCTTTACTGGCAAGAACATTGAATCCGGTAAGCCTCATACCATTATTGGTTGTGATCCTGCTCTTCCCCTGTTCCACTATGACAAACCCGATGGTCGTTTGTCTAGCACTGATGCCAACTATGTTGAATCCATCCAGACCAATGGCGGTAAATTGGGTTTCTTGTTGCCCATTGGTAAGGGTGCTTTCTATCCCAATGGTGGCAGATCTCAACCTGGTTGCGGTGCTGATCTTACCGGCTCCTGCTCTCACAGCCGTTCTGTTATCTACTATACTGAAGCTGTGCAAATGGATAACTTCTCTTCTATTAAGTGTGAGAACTACGAAGATGCCACCGCCAAAAAATGTGGTTCCACTTACAGTTCCGTTCGCATGGGTGCCGATACCAATGCCTATATGGTGGCTGGTGATTTCTATGTCCCCGTTAACAAAGAGGCTCCCTTTGGCATTTTGGCTTAAGGCTTTTAATAATGAAATTTGCTTTGCTTACAAAAAGTTACTTTTAATTTAAAGAAAATGTTAAAATGAAATAAATTGTAATCTTTTTGAAAACCGTTAAATCTTTAAAAAGTATTTTCTCTACACATAGAAAAATTTTTAATATAAAATCAAAATGAAACAAGTTTAATTTTAGTAGTTTTCTATATAATCGTTTTCTATCCAAAATCTCTGCAACAAAAATATTAAAAAACTTTCTAAAACATTTTATAGAAAATATTTTATGCCGAAAAATATTTTAAAGAAAATATTTTATGTCGAAAAATATTTTAAAGAAAATATTTTATATCAAAAAATATTTTATAGAATATGTCGAAAAATATTTTATAAAAAATATTTTCTATAGAAAAAACAATTTTATACAAAAAAAAAATTCTATAGAAAAATTGTTGTAATGAAAAATTTTCTATAGAAAAATTTTTGTAACAACAAAAATTCTATAACGAAAAATTTGCTTTAGAAAAATTTCTATAAGAAAAATTTTCTATGGGAAAACTTTTATTACAAAAAATTTTTTATAGAAAAATTTTTATAATGAAAAATTTTTTATAGAAACATTTAGATAACAAAAAATTTCCTATAGAAAAATTTTTATATCAAAAAATTTTCTATAAAAAAATGTTAGTACCGAAAAATTTTCTATAGAAAAATTTGTATAACTAAAAATTTTCGATGGAAAAGCTTTAAAATCGAACAACTTTCTAAAGAAAATTTTTTTAACGAAAAATGTTGTATAGAAAAATGGTCATAACAAAATGCTTTCTATAAAAAAAAATTTATATCGAAAAATTTTCTACAAAAAAGTATAGAAAAAAAAATTTATCACGAACAATTTTATCAAAAAATATCAAAATTGTCGGAAACATTCTCATATCAAACAATTTTCTATAACTAAAATTTTAATTTTCTATGAAAATTTTTATAACGATAAACAAATTTTTATAACGAAATATTTTATATAGAAAAATTTTTATAACGAAAAATTGTCTATAAAAAAATTTTAATAATGAAACAGTTTTTATAGAAAATTTTAATATCAGAAAATTTCCTATACAAAAATTTTAATATCGAAAAATTTTCTATAGAACTATTTTTATAACGAAAAATTTTTTATATAGAAATATAAATATATAGAATTTTTATATCGAAAAATTTTCTATAGAAAATTTTTTGTATCAAAAAATTGTTATAGAAAAATATGGGAATAATTTTTATAACGAAAAACTTTCTACAGAAAAGTTTTTGTACCTAAAAATTTTCTACAGAAAAATAATACTAATATAGAAAATTTTCTATAGAAAATATTTTATATCGAAAAATTTTATATAAAAAAATTTTTATATCGAAAATTTTTCTATAGAAAATTTTTTATAATGAAAAATTTTCTATAGAAAATTTTTTATTATGAAAAATTTTCTTTAGAAAATTTTTTATATTGAAAAACTTTCTATAGAAAATTTTTATAACGAAAAATTTTTCGACATAAAAAATTTTTCTATAGAAAATTTTTCGCTATAATTTTTTTATCGAAAAATTTTCTATAGAAAATTTTTTTTATAGAAAAATTTTCTATAGAAAAATTTTTTTATCGAAAAATTTTCTATAGAAAATTTTTTTTATCGAAAAATTTTCTATAGAAAATTTTTTTTATCGAAAAATTTTCTATAGAAAATTTTTTTTTATCGAAAAATTTTTTGTCGAAATATTTTCTATAGAAAATTTTTTTTATCGAAAATTTTTTTGTAGAAATATTTTCTATAGAAAATTTTTTATATCGAAAAATTTTCTATAGAAAATTTTTTATATCGAAAAATTTTCTATAGACAATTTTTTATATCGAAAAATTTTCTATAGAAAATTTTTTATATCGAAAAATTTTCTATAGAAAATTTTTTATATCGAAAAATTTTCTATAGAAAATTTTTTATATCGAAAAATTTTCTATAGAAAATTTTTTATATCGAAAAATTTTCTATAGAAAATGTTTTATATCGAAAAATTTTCTATAGAAAATTTTTTATATCGAAAAATTTTCTATAGAAAATTTTTTATATCGAAAAATTTTCTATAGAAAATTTTTTATATCGAAAAATTTTCAATAGAAAATTTTTTATATCGAAAAATTTTCTATAGAAAATTTTTTTTATCGAAAAATTTTCTATAGAAAATTTTTTTTATCGAAAAATTTTTTGTCGAAATATTTTCTATAGAAAATTTTTTTTATCGAAAATTTTTTTGTCGAAATATTTTCTATATAAAATTTTTTATATCGAAAAATTTTTTATAGAAAATTTTTTATATCGAAAAATTTTCTATAGAAAATTTTTTATATCGAAAAATTTTCTATAGAAAATTTTTTATATCGAAAAATTTTCTATAGAAAATTTTTTATATCGAAAAATTTTCTATAGAAAATTTTTTATATCGAAAAATTTTCTATAGAAAATTTTTTATATCGAAAAATTTTCTATAGAAAATTTTTTATATCGAAAAATTTTCTATAGAAAATTTTTTATATCGAAAAATTTTCTATAGAAAATTTTTTATATCGAAAAATTTTCTATAGAAAATTTTTTATATCGAAAAATTTTCTATAGAAAATTTTTTATATCGAAAAATTTTCTATAGAAAATTTTTTATATCGAAAAATTTTCTATAGAAAATTTTTTATATCGAAAAATTTTCTATAGAAAATTTTTTATATCGAAAAATTTTTTATAGAAAATTTTTTATATCGAAAAATTTTCTATAGAAAATTTTTTATATCGATAAATTTTCTAAAGAAAATTTTTTATATCGAAAAATTTTCTAAAAAAAATTTTTTATGTCGAAAAATTTTCTATAGAAAATTTTTTATATCGAAAAATTTTCTATAGAAAATTTTCTATAGAAAATTTTTTATATCGAAAAATTTTCTATAGAAAATTTTTTATATCGAAAAATTTTCTATAGAAAATTTTTTATATCGAAAAATTTTCTATAGAAAATTTTTTATATCGAAAAATTTTCTATAGAAAATTTTTTATATCGAAAAATTTTCTGTAGAAAATTTTTTATATCGAAAAATTTTCTATAGAAAATTTTTTATATCGAAAAATTTTCTATAGAAAAATTTTTATATCGAAAAATTTTCTATAGAAAATTTTTTATATCGAAAAATTTTCTATAGAAAAATTTTTATATCGAAAAATTTTCTATAGAAAATTTTTTATATCGAAAAATTTTCTATAGAAAATTTTTTATATCGAAAAATTTTCTATGGAAATTTTTTTTTTTTATCGAAAAATTTTCTATAGAAAATTTTTTATATCGAAAAATTTTCTATAGAAAATTTTTCATATTGAAAAATTTCCTATAGAAAATTTTTTATATCGAAAAATTTTCTATAAAAAATTTTTTTATATGGAAAAATTTTCTATAGAAAATTTTTATATCGAAAAATTTCCTATAGAAAATTTTTTATATCGAAAAATTTTCTATAGAATATTTTATAGATCTGAAAATTTTTACATCGAAAATTTTTTATAAAAAAATTTTCTATAGAACAATTTTCTGGAGAAAAATTTTATAAAAACTATAATTTTGCTCTGTGTGTGCTTTAACCTGTCTCATACAGAAAAATCTTAAATCTTTTTCAAACCTTAAAAAAATATCACCTTAAATTGTCAACGCTTGACGAAATAAATACCTTTTTTTTGGTAATACCAACCACATCCCCTTTACCAGCAAATTAATGGAGCTTTCAAAAATACCCAAAATGTACATTCATCTGAAATTGACCTTTATTGCTACGAGTAGTTTGGCTCCACTACTATTTTCTGATATAATTTTTTTTTTTTTGTTGGAATAGAAAAGAAAAATGAAAATGGTTTTCTAACAGATGTTGCTGCTGTATTAATTCTACTATTTATTTGAGAGGGTCCTTTTTTAAAATCTTCCAAAGCGATAAAGGACTTGAGTTGAGATATTGTGGGTGATTGTGAGGACAGGAGGGTAGTAACAATATGAATTGGAAATTTACATTTCTTATGCTTACCGAGTACTTTTCAAAGTATTACGAACATATGCTGGAAGTTGAAGTTTGAAAAATGAATATTCTTCTAATGGCTTGGTGACCATTAGAAAACGATTACAACAAAAAATGAGCTTCAGAAAGTCCAAAGTGTTAAGACCTTAGGGGAAATACATATAATAGAAAACACTAAGTGTTTAAAAATGTAAAGACTTTTAGAAGGTTTCTTTGTTTAATCTTTGTTAAGTTCTATTAAACTTTTGATAAAGGTAATTGTGCAAATCTGAGACATTTTATATAGATATACATATATAGGTCAAAAAACATATATAGGTCACAAAACAACAGCACTGGCCTCTTTTTGCAGTGGCTTTCATGTGCAGATAATATAAGCATAATCAGGGGGATAGTCAAAACTTACGGTACCCAATGCACAGTGGTTTGAAACAATAAAGACAAGTAGTATCTGTCTCTTCTAAACTGCAACTCTAATTGCATCGGCATGTATGGGAGAACTGTTAAGGAAGTCTCAAGCTTTCTAAATTTTGGATTTATGGTTACCCTATATTTACGCAGGGTAAATCATTGGGCGTCAAAGTAGACAAACGCAGAGGTAAAAAAGCTTTTAAACTGTGTAGCTCTTTCAATTATTGTCCAATATGGTTGATTTTTTACATTTTGCAATGAGCTTGAAGTAGGGTTTGCAGTTCGGTTTTAACCAAAACCGAAACCTTGGTTTTTTATGCCTCAAAACCGAAACCGAAAACCGTAGAAAAAACCGCGATTTTAGCTATATATTTTTCATAATTTTTTGTTGGTATTATTCAGAAATAACATTAGAAGAATGAAAAAACAAAAGGTGATTTACAATGGACAAATGCAAGGAGAAAACGGTATATGACAGTATATCTTATAACTTGTGACTCAGCCGTATTTTTGGAACGTGTAATTCCAAGCAAATGCAAGGAACCATTAGACAGAAGCTAATGGAGTTTAATATTTCACTTAATACAAACATCGTAGCATGTATCGGGTGTTTTTTATTGAGGTATAGAACTTTAAGTTGGCATCACTTTTTTAACTGGCGGCCATTTTGTCAGCTGTCAAGTGATTAATATTTAGTTTGGTTTGCCATTTCATCATGAACAGGTTGACAAAAGAACAACGCTTGCAAATCGTGCAAATTTATTTCGAAAATAATGGTTCAGTTCGCGAAGTTTACCGCAAGCTCCGTCCATTTTATGGTCGACATAATCGTCCATCAGAGCAATTAATTCGGTTAACCATGGATCGTTTTCGCACTACGTTTACTCTATGTGATAATACGCATCCGCAGCGACGTCGAACAGTGCGCACCGAAGAAACAATTGCCGCTGTAGAGCAAAGTGTTGAAGAGGACCCGAATGAATCGATTCGCCACCGTGCACAGCAATTGGAGCTTTGTCCATCAACTTTATGGAAGATTTTTCGCAAAGATCTTGGCTTGCGACCTTACAAGATCCAGCTTGTGCAAGAAATAAAGCCGCGAGACCATGCAATGCGTCGTGATTTTAGTGTATGGGCCGAAAATGAGATTGATCTCGATGCTGATTTTCATCGCAAAATTTTGTTCAGTGATGAGGCTCATTTTTGGTTGAATGGCTACGTCAACAAGTAAAATTGCCGCATTTGGAGTGAAGAGAATCCACATGAGACCCTTGAGACGCCATTACATCCACAAAAACTGACTGTTTGGTGTGCTCTATGGGCTGGTGGAGTCATTGGGCCATACTTCTTCCGAAATAATGCTGGAGAGTCAGTTACCATAAATGGAGACCGGTATAGAGCCATGATAACCGACTATTTTGTTCCCCAATTGAATGGCATGAATGTGGATGAGTTGTGGTTCCAACAAGACGGCGCTACATGCCACACAGCGCACGTCACAATTGATTTATTGAAGGAAACTTTCGATGAGCGCATAATTTCGCGGAATGGACCTGTCAATTGGCCACCGAGATCGTGCGATTTGACACCACTGGATTATTTTCTTTGGGGATATGTGAAATCGCTTGTCTACGCCAACAAACCAGAAACGTTAGGGGACTTGGAAGCCAACATTCGTGCGTTATTGCCAACATACGGCCCCATATGCTCGAAAAAGTAGTTGAAAATTGGACCTGTAGAATTGGCTTTATTCGAGCCAGCCGCGGCGGCCACATGCCCGAAATCATATTTAAACATTAATGGCATACAATTATCCTTCCAATAAAGCCAAATTGATGGACATTAAAACGATTTTCTTGTGTTTTATTTCAATTCGAAGTTCTATACCTCTAAAAAAAACACCCATTACTATAGAGCAACAGTCAATATAAAATTTTGATCTGAATATCATCTTGTAGTCATTGATGTTTTTTACGAAAAATTTGTTATATATCCAGATGTGGAAAAATTTGAAACCGACGAAAGCGAAGACAATTTTCAAGATGGCGACGATGAAACGTTGTGAATTCTTTTAAAAATTCGTTGCTGTCCGTAACAATGACTGTTGAAGCAATTTGTCGCTCGGATGCAAATATTATATAAACAAGGCTCTGCAGTTTCTCTAAAAGAAACAAGACTTATTTAAGAAATCCCTCATATTTAAAAAACCTGAATTACTTTCCTGAATTTTAGTATTAAATTGAAAATACATTGGTTTAATAAAATTATCTAAATTTCACTACAAATTTAAATCAAAATAGTTTTACTGTAGTGTATTGCACTAAGAATCCCAATTTATTACAATTATTTATTATTGTAATAAATAGTTTTTTGATAAAACCAAAAAATGTTGGTGGGGAAACCTTTACTCGACGCGTTTCGATGGTTGGTTAGACCATCTCATCAGGAGGATTATCCCTAATTCTAGACAGAGCGAAAACCTCACATTATGTATAATTTGAGGGACTGAATAAATACGAATTATTATTATTGTGTCCAAATATCAAAAAACTATTTATTACAATAATAAATAATTGTAATAAATTGGGATTCTTAGTGCAATACACTACAGTAAAACTTTTTAATTAAATGTTTGATGTCCCAAATTTTGATAAAATAGTTTTATTTGAAAAACCGAACCGAAACCGACCGGTTTTGGGTGTTTTAAAACCGAAACCGCGGTTTCTCATTTTCACGGTTTTTTGCAAACTCTAGCTTGAAGTGATCACAGAATTTCGTTATTTTGGCTGTAGCTATCATAGTTAACGAGAAAATCGACTTTAAAGTTTTCATAAAAAAATTTGAAAAAAATCAATTTTTTGAGTGATCACAGAATTTCGTTATTTTGGCTCTGGTCTCGGCGTTTTGCTGTAGCTCGTCAGAATTTTAAGAAAATCGATTTTAAAGATTCGAAGGACCGTGGAGGTTCACTTGTAACGTAATACTATTATAAAAAGTTCTATAAAAATAGAATGGGTGAACCGATTTAAATGCTCGAGCCAGTTTTGAAAATAGAATTAAATTTGTATTTGTTTTTATAAAAAAAAAAAACAAATACAATCCGCTAGATGGCGCTTTAATTTTCATGTAAAATTAAAAAATATCCAAAAAATGTAATGCAATTCAATGTAATGTAAATGTAATGTAAAAATACAAAAATTAATATGATATATTAACTATTATTTTGTGTTAAAAATGTTGGTAGTCGAATTTCGTATTTTTTTGGATATCTTTTAATTTTATATGAAAATTAAAGCGTCCTCTAGCGGAAACAAATTTGTTTTTTTAATAAAGACAAATCCAAATTTGGTTCCCTTTTCAAAACTGGCTCAAGCATTTTAATCGGTTCACCCATTCTATTTTTATAGAACTTTTTATAATAGTATTACGTTACAAGTGAACCTCCACGGTCCTTTGAATCTTTAATATCGATTTTCTAAAAATTCTGACATGCTACAGCAAAACGCCGAGATACGTATTTCTTTATTTTAAGCCTATTTTCATATTCTGTTAGCATTACTCATGTGTACTCAAAAAATTTGATTTTGTCGTACTGTGTAATATCTGTTATGGGTTTTAAGTTATTTCCTTTCAAAAATGAAAAAAAAATAAATTTTGCTCTTCAAATTTTTTAAGTTTTTGACCCATTGTGCATTCGATATTAAAACCACTAATTTTTAAAAAAAAATACTGACATACAGCCAACAGTTCAGGAAATAAAATAGTGAAAACCGTTTTTAAATGTCTTGAACCGTTTAATGTTGAAAAATTCCCAATGTCAAATATTTTTCGCTGATCGAAAAAAGGAAATTTTTTTCAAAAAAAAGGTATCAATTTTTTTACTCGTTACGAAGAAGTTTTTATTAAAAATTAATGTCTTATCTTATATTCTTAAACGAGCAATAATTGTATGTATATATATATATATATACATATATATATATATATATATATATATATATATATATATATAGAATGGCTATCTCGAAAACGGCTCTAACGATTTTGATACAATTTTAAGAGTTTTTTGATGTATAGGTCGAAGAAGAAGGGACTTTTGGAACCTTTGCCTCTAAGAGGGTAAAAACGGGTAAAAAGTGGAAAAATTGAAAACGTTATATTTCCTAAGGTAATAGGTGTTTGGTACTTTTTTGAAACTATGTCCGATAGGGGGTAAAAAAGGGGGAAAAATGTTTTTTGGTACTCTTATTTTGTAAACCAAAGAATATAGAAAGGAACTTTGTACTGCAGTCAATAGATGTGAAAGAAATATTAAACACGTATTTGGTACTTTTTTGATTTTGGGGCCGAAATGGGTAAAAAAAGGGACAACTTAACATCTCAAAAAGTAATATAAATAAGAATTATGTTAACTGCGTTTTAATAAAATGTACAGAATTCAATTGGTAAAAAAAAAGTACCAAATATGCATACGGAACTTTTTGAATGTAGGGGATAAAAAGGGGAAAAATGAGTAATGTTATAACTTTTAAACAAATGAATGTTTGTATGTATGTTCTTTGTAGAATAGTTAACTGTGAATTTGATCATGTTATACTCTTTAGCGAAGATGTTGCGGATAAATTGGTAAGACAAATTTCCGTTAGGTGGCGCCACTGAAAATTACTAACAATTAATTAAATCGTAAACTGTACATTTGATCATACTATGAACTTTAGCAAAGTTGTAGCGCATGAGCCGGCGAAGGTTTTTTGTTTGGTGTAAATAATTTCCGACAGGTGGCGCTACTGAAAATTACTCAAAGTCAATTGAATCGTAAGCTGTACATTAAATCATGCTATAATCTTTAGCAAAATTGTTGCACATGAGCCGACGAAGGTTTCTTAGTTGGTATGAAGAAATTTCGACAGGTGGCGCCACTGAAATTTACTCAAAGTCAATTGAATCGTAAGCTGTACATTTAATCATGCTATAATCTTTAGCAAATTGTTGCGGATAAGCCGACGAAGGTTTATTAATGAGAATGACCAAAGTCCGATAGGTGGCGCCACTGAAAATTACTCAAACTGTGCATTTGATCATGTTATAATCACAAGCAAAGTTGTTACGCATAAGCAGACGAAGGTTACTTAGTTGGTATGAACAACTTCAGGTGGCGCCACTGAAAACTACTCAAAATGAATTAAATCGTAAACTGTGCATTTGATCAGGCTATAATCTTTAGCAAAGTTGTTGCGCATGAGTCGACGGAGGTTTCTGTTGGTATGACTAATTTCCAAAAATTTTAAAAAGAGTTAAACTGTAAACTATGCGAACTATGTGTTGATCGGACAAAATAAATAAAATAATTCAAAATTAACTGAATATTTCTACAATGTATTTCCTCTAAATTTATTTTACTACTTTATAAAATAAAATATATAAAAATTTTAAAATTTGCCTAAAAATGCTTATCATAATGCTCCGAGCAAGGCTCGGTCAACCAGGTACTTATACATTCATAGAGAACTGGGTTCTATAATGATATCAAACCAAAATTTAAGTCATTGCAATATTCCTTTATGTACAGCATTGAAAAAATTGGACTTATTTCTAATAAAATTTTTGTGTTCTCGATCATATAACAAAAAAGCGAAGCCGATTTTGCAACTTTCTTTGGATTTCAAAAATAAAAAGTAGCTCGAGTTCATAAACGAATCCAAAATATTGAATTTTATAAAAAATTAAAAATTTCTACACCATAATTTTAATGGCAAAAAAAGGCCAATTGGGTTTCTTTTTTTTTAAATTTTTTAAATTATTTAAAATAAACCATAAAATAATCTTTATAACTGCAAAAAATTTTTTATGTATCTTACACAGTTTTTACAGAAATCAAAAGTAAAATTACAAGTCAAATTTTGTAAAAAAATACACTTTTTAGTTTTTTTGTGCTTCTGGTCCAGAAATGTTCAAGAATATTTTGAATATTATTAAAAAACAAGTTAGAAAGTGCTATAGTCGGTCAAGTCCGACCATATGATACCCTTCACCACAAAGATCAAAGGTGTTTTTTTTCCAGTATAAAGACAAATATTTGCTAAATTTTGCCATCATACAAATATTTTTTCAAAACTTATATATTTAAGCTGTTTCCGTGATTTGGACTTATATGAGAGCTAGGGTCAAATGTGGACCGATTACTTCGGAATTTGGCAAATTTTATACGGTTGTTACACAAATTATGTATGCAAAAAATAAACTTAACATTCTCATTATCTTCAGATTTATAAGCGTTTTAGTGATTTTTGTCTAATTTAGTTCGTTGTGACAGAAAAGTTTGTATGGGAGCTATGGTCAAATGTGGACCGATTTCAACGAAATTTGGTACAGTCGTTTTTGTTTACATAAGCAGTATTTGTTTTAAATTTTATGAAAAAATATTTATATTTGTGGCCAATATATCAATTCTGGGAAGTGGGACCTATAGGAGGTACCATAAATAATGGACCGATTTTGACGAATTTCAATAGCCATGGTCCCACTTTCAAAAAAAATTACTTGTGCAAAATTTCATCAAGTTATCTTTAGAATTGCGATCTGTCCAGCCAGACGGACGGACGGACGGACTGTCATCGCTAAATCGGCTTAGAAAGTGATTCTAAGCCTATTAGTATACTAACAGGTGGGTCTAAGACAATATTTCTATGCATTACATACATCAGCACAAACTTATAAAACCCCTTTCTACCTATGGTGGTGAAGGGTACAATAAATCTCGAAAAAATGTACTGAAATTTCTTAAAAAAAAACATTTACATTTTATAGTGTAGGGCAACATATGATCGGGCTTGTTTGACCATAATATATTCAAAAAATTCCCTTACATTTTTTTTTATTTATTTAAATATGTAAACGATGTTTTTAATTACATAAATGTCTGCTGGCGTGTAAAATAATTATATTAAATATGATCCGAAATATATTTAACTTAAGTCTAAAATTACCATTAACATAAATGTTAATTGCACGAAAATGAATGAATGAAAATAGTTTTCGTGGAATTTTCCTGTACTTTTTGGTGACATTTACATGCAAGAGAGATTAAAGAAATATTTACCAGGGACCGTAACTGTTATAACTTTTATCGTAAAAGTCAGAAAATAAAAGATATTTTTTGACTTTTATTTTTTCGAGCAGAAATAAAAGATATTTTTTTGACTTTTATTTTTTCGATAAAAAATAACAGTTATTTTTGACTTTTATTTTTTCAAGCAAAAATAAAAGTTATTTTTTAACTTTTATTTTTTCGAGCAAAAATAACAATTATTTTTGACATTTATTATTTCGAGCATGAATAAAAGCTATTTTTTGACTTTTGTTTTTTCGAAATAAAAGTTATTTTTTGACTTTTATTTTTTCGAGCAGAAATAAAAGTTATTTTTGTTTAAATTCATAATAAATTTATTGAAAATTTTTGTCAAGCAAAGATAATTTTTCAGTGAAAATAATTTGCGTATGCTCAAAAATTAATGGAATTGAGTTTCGCAGTAATAATTAGGGTTGAAAACACAAAAATAACTTTTATTTCTGCTCGAAAAAATAAAAGTCAAAAAATAACTTTTATTCATGATCGAAATAATAAAAGTTAAAAAATAACTGTTATTTTTGCTCGAAAAAATAAAAGTTCAAAAATAACTTTTATTTTTGCTCGAAAAAATAAAAGTTAAAAATAACTGTTATTTTTGCTCAAAAAAATAAAAATCAAAAAATAACTGCTATTTTTTTCTAAAAAATAAAAATCATCGCATTTTATGAAAATTTGGTCCAAGACTATCAAAATGGTATACTTAGTTTTATTCTCCGACATTTCCTTGAGATTGCTTTTTTTAATCAAAAATTCAAAAATAACACTTATTTTCGGCCCCTGATATTTATACCTACATATTTACATAGTGTATTGTAATATTTACATGTTAAATGGACTAAATATGACCTTCAGAAAAGGAAAACCAAATAAAAAATTACATATTTATTTGTGGAACATTAATTCATGGAAAAATCGTAATTCTTAAAATTTGTTTGAAAAAATTTTAAAAACCCAGTTGAATTTACAGAAAAACCCATGAGTTAATTACTTTCTTTGGAATGTCAACAACAGACGATATGCATTTTTAAAAGTAGATCCAAATAAAGGTAGTATTTATTATAATTTATGTAACATTAAAAACTTCTTAAAGTATTTAAAACTTTCTTATATAATATTTATATGGGTAAACCCTGTGTGACGGATACATTTGTCCGTATTTTGTTGAACTTAAATGAATCCCATTGTCGTTTTATACGAGATATTTTTAAACAGATTTCGGTGAATATTACTCCATCGATTGTGCTCTAGAATGGCATTTATTAATTTACATACTTGCTTTGGAGGAAAAAGATATTCGCTTATAAAGAGCTGTGACGGACGTTACAAAAAATGGAAGTGACATTTTTTCAATACGTGTTTCTGTATTTTCCATCAAATCAGTCATAGTAACAAAAAAATTTTATATAGATTAAAGATAGAGGCAAATCAAAGGATTATAAACCCGCTTTTATAAAATATTCTAAAGTTTCCAGTTTCACCAAAAATCCATAAATGAACTGTAGCGGACGCTATGTGACGGACGATACAGTTTTTACCTGCACGTTTTTTATTAGAACAAGTAAGAAAGCGCTATAGTCGGTCAAGCCATACGATACCCTTCACCACTAAGGTCAAAGGTGTTATTTTTCCTGTGTAAAGACAAATATTTGCTAAATTTTGCTATCATACAAACATTTTCTTGAAACTTATATATTTAAGCTGTTTCCGTCATTTGGACTTATCTCGAAATTTGGAAAATTGATTACAGTTGTTACAAAAAAAAAAACTCAAAATTTTCATTATCTTTAGATTTATGAGCGTTTTAGTGATTTTTTGTCTCATTTAGTGCGTTTTTAAAGAAGAGTTTGTATGGGAGCTATGGTCAAATGTAGACCGAAATTTGGTACAGTGATTTAGGTTTACATAAGCAGTATTTGATTTAAATTTTGTGAAATATGATTGATATTTGTGGCCAATATATCAATTCCGGGAAGTGGGACCTACGGGAGGTACCATAAACAATGGACCGATTTTGACCAATTTCAATAGCCATGGTCCTATTATCAAAAAAATGATCTGTGCCAAATTTCATCAAATTATCTTTAGAATTGCGACCTGTAGTTTGATTACAAGGTTTACATGGGGGTCCAGCCAGACGGACGGACGGACGGACGGATGGACATCGCTAAATCGACTCAGAAAGTGATTCTAAGCCTATTTGGTCTAAGACAAATATTTCCATGCGTTACATACATCAGCACAAACTTATAATACCCTTTCCACCTATGGTGGTGTAGGGTATAATAACAGTGTTATATTCGGCTGTGCCGAATCTTGTATACCCACCATCAAGTTGTTCGAAATATTGACCAAATGTGGTATTGTTGGTAATATATTTGGACTAAGTTCGGTTGCAGTGGTATAGTTACTATAGTTCACATTTAAAAGTATCTAAGTGGTTTCCCAAGTATTTACCTTGGACAAAATGCTGTTCCATAACCGAATATAGTTTTACATTAATAAGCTGTTTCGTTGTGCCATAAACATGTTGATAGTTACAAGGCAGGTTCATATATTTTGTTAATTAGTTCCTAATGCATCTACCGTGTATTAAGTCTGGACCTAATATTGATTGATAGCTATCTAATTTCGTAGATGCAATCTTAATAGACTGAATGTACCTTCAAATCTTTTTGATTGTAGATATAACAAGTAAGAGTGTTATATTCGGCTGTGCCAAATATACTCACCATCAAGTTGTGTTAAATTTAGAAACATATCTCATATATCTACAAGGGTGCAGCTAATTCAAAATCTGAACCAAAACTGAAAAAATCGCTAAGCTAATTGGTATTGTTGGTAAAACCTTTGGACTAAATTCGGTTGCCGTAGCTTTATAGTTCAACATTTAAAAATATTTTAGTGGTTTCCCCAGTATTTACTTTGATCAAAATTCGGTCTCATAACGGTATAGTTTTACATTAATAAGTTGTTAAATACTTTTCGTTGTGCTTAATATGTAGTTACGCTAAAAACGTTAATAGTAATACGGCAGGTCCATATATTTCCTTAGGAGTTACTAATGCATTCATCATATATAAAGTCTGGGCTGAACATTGATTGATGCCTATCTAATTTCATAGGTGCAATCTAAATATAATGAATGCACCTCCAAATCTTTTTGATTGTAGATATAAAAAGGGAATGTTTTATATATAAGAATTATAGCCAAATGTTGACCGATTATAACAAATTTTACACACTGGCTGGAATGTACATAGAGCTTATTCTTGCAAAATTTAGTGGTCATAGATATCATAGCTTCTAATTTAATAGCTTTTAACTGGCCTTTGCTAAAATTTTTGGTTTCCGTGAGTGTTTTTTATATGAAAGCTAAAGTCGAATATGGACTGATAAAATTTGATAAACTTATCAAAAATTGCATAAAACTTCCCTATTTTAAATTTAATCGTCATAGCTATTACAATTGTATTCAATTTATCAGCATTAATGTGTTTCCCGGGGCGGGGTTATATGAGAGCTCTAACTAAATTTGAACCGATTTTGTCCATTTTCAACACACATCTTTTTCAAGATATCCAAAATACTTTTGTAAAATTTTGTCGCTCTAGCTCTTTTCGTTAAGGCGCTATCGTGCGTTTATATGACGGACAGACGGACATAAACAACCTTTTCTTTATGTATTTTTGTGTTTCCATAAGATTTTTATATGGGAGCTATGGTCAAATGGTGACCGATTGTGACACTGCACACTGGCTGGTATTGACATAAGACTTTCTTGTGCTTAATTTAGTCTTAAATACTAGCCTTTGTAGTTAAGGAGCTAACACGATTTTATCTGACGGAAAGACGGACATAAACCCCCTTTTCTTTTTGTATTTTTGTGTTTCCGTAAGTTTTTTATATAGGAGTTAGGTCAAATGGTAACCGATTGCGACAAAATTTTGCACACTGGTTGACATAAGACCACCTCGTACTAAATTTAGTGGTTATATCTGTTATAGTTTTAGATTTATTGGCATTAAAGTGTATTTTAGGTGAAATTTTGGCTGTTTCCGTAAGTTTTTTGTATGGGAGCTATGACTAAATGTCAACCGATTTTGATGAAATTTTATATGCTGCCTAGGGCTTATGTAGAACTTCTATATACCAAATTTTATCATCATTGCTATTATAGTTTATTTATTAGCAAATAAGCGATTAGCGTAGGCGAGGTTATACGGGAGCTATGGTCAAATGTTAACCGATTTTGCCCAATTTCAATACCAAAATTTTCTCAGAGATGAAGAATGTTTTTACTCAGTTTCATATTGTATATTTCATATATTTTTAAGGGTTCGTAAATCAATAGAAATAATGGTGTTATTTGTTCCCGAATTTCATATCCTCCTTCTTCATGTTCGCGGTTAAAAATGCGATTTTTGGGCACTATTTAACATTTCGTAAAACGGCTACATAAATATACTTATTTAAGATGTTAGAGTGTCCCAAAAATCAAAAAAACAAACAGTGTTATTGCTTTATGAATTAGGCAGATATGTGTTCGTAAATATTGTATTTAACAAATATAATTTTGTAAATAATATATAGGTACTGTGTTGGACGCTACACACTTTCCTATACATATTATATTGTAAAATGCTATACTAACATCTATATATTTATACCCTTCACCACCATAGGTGGAAAGGGTATTATAAGTTTGTGTTGATGTATGTAACGCATAGAAATATTTGTCTTAGACCCATCTTTTAGTATACCAATATGCTTAGAATCACTTTCTGAGTCGATTTTGATAATGGGACCATGGCTATCGTCAAAATCGGTCCATTATTTATGGTAGCTCCCATAGGTCCCACTTCCCGGAATTGATATATTGGCCACAAAAATTAATATTTTTTCATGAAATTTAAAACAAATACTACTTATGTAAACTAAAATCACTGTACCAATTTCGGTCCACATTTGACCAAAGCTCCCATACAAACTCTTTTCTCAAAACGCACTAAATGAGACAAAATTTACTAAAACGCTAGTAAATCCGAAGATAATGAGAATTTTAAGTTTATTTTTTGCATACATAATTTTTGTAACAACTGTAATTAATTTGCCAAATTTTGAGATAATCGGTCCACATTTGACCCTAGCTCTCATATAAGTCCAAATGACGGAAACAGCTTAAATGTATAAGTTTTGAGAATATGTTTAGCAAATATTCGAATATGTTTAGCAAATATTCGTATCGTATGGTCGGGCTTGACCGACTATAGCACTTTCTTACTTGTTTTAGCATAATGTAAAGCACACTTTAAGTTCTCTTTACGAACCAAGTTCAATTGGAGAAAAAAGAAAATTGCACTAGTGAAATAAAAAAAAACCTTTATTTCTATGACGGACGCTACACACTGTGAGCCCTGTTTTACTTGGCGTTATTTATATCACTCCAAATACTTTTGATGGGGTCTTTTATATCTAATTGTATAAAATTTAGCAGACTTTGAGCGTCTACTGAAACTTGATACCTAAATGGATGTTTTTGTGATTTTTATGAACTTTTAAAAAACCCATTATTTAAAAAAAATGTATAAAAATTCGAAATGGGTGCAAATATTCACGAAGAGAGCAATAAAAAAATGTATCTTTTATTTATTCCAAAGGATGGTGAAATTTTTCATAAACAAAAATACGTGATTTTGAAAGTTTTAAAATTTTGTTCTTGGTTAAATGTTTTTCGGATTTGCCCATATGAATTTTTAAAAGCAATTCCAATTAAAACCAGAATTATAATTGATGTAACATTAATAATATTTTCGTGAACCGCCGTGGTTAGTCATCCGCCTAGCATACCAGAGGTTCCAAGTTCGATCCCCGGCCAGACTCACTTGAAAAAAATAAAACTTTTCAAAAAAGCGCCGGTTCACCTCATAACTCAGCTAACCACTGGTTATTGAGTATAAGGCTATGAAAAACTTCTCTAACTAATGCATTTGCCGTTCGGAGCCGGCGTTAAAACGTAGGTCCCTTTCAATGAGTCTAAAAATAGAATCGGATGCAGCTCATTGTCTGAGAGAAGTACCCCTTGTTCCAAATGGAATGTTGTCGGGGAATTATATATATATATATATAATAATATTTTGAAGAATGTATCTACAACTTTATCATATATGTATGTATGTATTACTTAGAAGTAATAAAAGAAGTACTACTATGTAATTCGAAGAAGTACTGCTCTGGAGTGTTCTAAAAAAAATATGCATTTACTATTTTAGACAAAATTTATCCATAGTGCAAGAAATAATTTATTTTTTGATCAAGTTAGTTTCTATAGATATGTCAGATACTATTATTTTAGAAATTATTAATTTTCAATAGTTATTTCAATCAAAATGGACTGCGAAAGAAAAGTTCGTGAAAATATAATTAAAACTTTTCAAAAAAATCCATCATGGACTTTTTAAAAAATAGCTAAAAATTTGAAAGTTGGCCCTCGAACGGTTTCTAATGCCATCAGACGGTATAAGGAAAACCTGAGCATTGAAAGAAAACCTGGATCAGGGAGGAAAAAAGGTCCTACAGATATTGGTAAGGCAAAAGAAGTCGAGCAACTCTTTCGAAGAGTGCCTAACACTTCTTCAAGAAAAACAGCTCGTACGGTGAAATGTTCTACGAATTTTGCACATAGAGTCAAAGCTTATGCTGGACTGAAGACATACAAAGTCCAAAAGGTTCCAGATCGCAATGCTATAAAGAACTTAGAAGCAAAAAAACGAGCGAAAAAATTGAAGTCTGATTTTATAAAAAAATACACCTGTTGTGTGATGGATGATGAAACATACGTAATGGCAGACTTTTCTCAACTTCCTGGTCAAGATTTTTATGTTGCTGATAAACGGGGCAATGTTCGGCAAGAGTTTCGCACAAAAAAAAACAAACAAAATTCCCTAAGAAGTTTCTCGTGTGGCAAGCTATTTGCAATTGTGGCAAAATAAGTAAAGTATTTGTGGCATCTGGCACAATAAACACAGAAATTTATATAAAGGAGTGCCTACAAAACGGTTGTTACCCTTTTTAAGAGAGCACAGAGTGACTACATTTTTTTGGCCCGATTTGGCATCATGCCATTATGGAAAAAAGGCACTTGAGTGGTACTCAAAGAATAATGTCATTTTTGTACCACGAGAGGCAAATCCACCTAACTGTCCAGAACTTCGGCCTGTGGAAAGGTATTGTGCTCTGGTAAAAAAGGAATTGAAGAACACAGGAAAGATTTCCAAGAACATGTCCGATTTTAAGCGCAGGTGGAACACATGCTCCAAAAAGGTATCAGAAGCAACTGTAAAATCTTTAATGGGAGGGTTTCCGGAAAAAGTCGATAATTTTGCAAAACCCGAGTACTAAGTAAACATTTTAATGCTAAATGATTTTGTATAATATGTCATTATATTTGCGTATTTTGTAGAGTTTTTATATTAAAAGGTTTGATTTTTATTTAAGAAAATCCAACTACAAATTTTATTTAGAGCACTCTTTAATTCGAGGGTTAAAGTTATAAACTGATTTACCTTAAACCCTTGAACGAATTATTATTGAAACATTTTTCTAAGTGTATCAGTAACCATTGACAATAACAACTGTAACATAAAACTAAAGAAAATGTCAACTTGTCTTTAAGTTGAACGTGGCTAGAAACGGTTGTTTAGATTAATTTTTTCCTTTTTTCTTTGTAAATTAATTTCTTAATTTTCTTTTCATTCCGTAAATTACATTCTGTGATTTGCGAAACGGATAATTATTTTTCTTTACCGTTTAACATGATTATGGTTTTATAAGATATTTCCTTTGATCTTATCTTAGTTTCTTTGTGGTTTCTGTTTAGTACTTAGTTAAGTAATAGTAATTACTGAGAGATTACAAAGGACACTTCTTTATATTAAGTTTATATGGAAAAGAATTTCATTTTTTCCGACAGAGTGTCCCCAAAATAATAAAGTTATTTTTTTTTCATACATACACGCTAATTTTCTTCGAACGACTCACGTGGTTTGAAACAAAAAAAGTAGTAATAAATTTGTATGTATCTTCTAAACTGTAAGTCAGATTGCATCAGTATGTATGAGAGAATTGTTAAGGAGGACCCAACCTTTGTATTTACACAGCGTAAGTTTTGTGAGCGTCAAAGTACACCACCTCAAAAGTAAAATAGCTTTTGGACCGTATATTCATTTTTTACATTTTGAAATGAGCTTAAAGAAACTAAGAAAAAAATGCTAATATACCGTAAATTTAGAAAGCTTGGGTCCTACTTAACAATTCCCTCAAACATACTGATGTAATCAGACTTACATTTTAGAAGATACAGTTTCATTACGACTTTTTTTTAAATCACTGTGTGTAGTTTTGGAGTTATCGCAAATTTCTATCGAAAATTCGTGTCCTTGACTACATTCCTAAAGAGATGCAGTAAAAATAAAAATTTATTAGAGAATTTTAAATAAAACTTATAAAAATAAATATTGCATATCAAATTTAGGTCAGTTTTTTAAAGAACAATTTGTCACCGAAATTGTGACAAAAAAAAAGTAGACCTTTTCGGTCCCATGTCTTTTTAAGATTAAAATCAAGTTTTTTTTTAAATAATAAAATCCAGGTATTAAGTAATTAATTTTTTGTTAAAATTTGCTAAAAAAAAAAAAAAAAAACCGACTTTATTTTGCCATTAAAATTAACAAAAAAAAAAATTGATTCTTGACCCGGTAACGAAAGGGTTAAACTTATGTAGTTGTAAATAATAAAACTCTGGATACATTTTCTATTTACAAATCAATCATATTCATTAAAAGTTTTATCAAAATTGAACAGAAATAAAATACAAAATTTATATTGTATGAGATTAACCTTTTCCTGGGGTCTAAAGTCTAAATTTTTTGGTTTTTAATGGCAAAATTACTAAAATTTAAGTGAATTTCGAATAAAACTCATAAAAATAATTATAATTCTTAGAGAATAAATTTTAGACGGTAAAAGTTTTGACAAAAAAAAAATTGGGACCTTTTAGTCCCCATGTCTGTTTAAGGCTAAAATCAAGTTTTTAAATGTCATAATTCTGCATTAATTTATTACTTTTAAGGTACAGGGCCAATATACGCGGCATGCGGCTGCGGGCGGTCGTAGTATTGCCAGTACATAAAATGTGCGCTTGTTTACAAAAATGTTCATATAAAAAAATATTTGAGTAGGATATAATTAAATCTGGCACCACTGAAAACATCTACCGCGAGGAAAAGTAGAACAAAGTTCTACTTTTTTCCATTGCCACTTGAAATTTGACAAATTAAAAAACAGCTGATTGCCGCCCTCAGCCCCTTGCCGCGCGCATTAGCCTTCTACCTTTAGGCATTTTTATCGATACTCGCTACAAAGTTAATAAATAAACCTCTCGTGATAAAAATTAAAAACTAAAATTTTGACCTTTGATCCGGTAAAGAGAGGGTTAAGCATATCAAATTTAAATTTTATCAAAAGTAAAATTTTACAAGCATCTAACTCTATAATGAAAAAAGAATGACATTTTGGAGAAAATCGGCGAATCCAAATCGCAGGTACGGCGAAACTATTCAAGATATTAATAACATTTTTTTTAATTTCATTTATCCCTTTTTAGATATTAATATACCGATGAAACAATTTTTAATTTGTAATATTTGCTGAACAAAATTTTTAATATTTTTAAATCCAAAAAAATTTCATTAGGTGCGAATAGCGTTATCTAAAAAATGAAGGAGGTTGCGCAATGAATATTCGCGTTACTTGAAAACTATTTATTTTCTTGAACTAAATAAAAAAAATCGAAATTCGGTAACAAAATTATCTATCAGAAACACAAATTATTTTTTCCGACGTTTTGGAAATAAATTTTTTTGTTTGCAATAAAAATTATTTTTGCAAAAGGAAATTTTTGTGATTTTTCAAAAACAAAATTTTTTGCAAACAAAAAAAATGTATTTCCAAAACGGCGACAACGGATTAAAAAAATCGGTCTTAGAATTTTATAAGGATGCAGAATATATCATTTTTGGTTTCTGAGCTTTTATTATGGAAGTAATAAAGTATACCCCCCTTTTTTATACCCACCATCAAAAAGAATGGGGGGTATATTGAGATTGTCATTCCGTTTGTAATTTCCTTAATATTGGCTCAAAAATCAAAAACGATATATAATCTGAATCCTTATAAAATTCTAAGACGATTGAGCGATGTCCGTCTGTCTGTCCGTCTGTCTGTCTGTCTGTCTGTTGAAATCACGATAACGCCTAAACGAAAGGAGCTAGCTCACTGAAACTTAGCAAAAACATTCCTCATTTATGAGAAAATTTTGGTATTGAAATTGGGCAAAATCGGTTAACATTTGACCATAGCTCCCGTATAACGTCGTCTGGGCTAGTCGCTTATTTGCTAATAACTGACAAATTATAATAGCTATGATGACAAAATTTGGTATCTAGAAGTTTTCCATAAGCACTAGTCAGCATGTAAAATTTCATCGAAATCGGTTCACATTTAACCATAGCTCCCATATAAAAAACATACGGAAACAGCCTAAATTCCACCTGAAATTCACTTAAATGCCAATAAATGATAAACTGTAGTAGCTTTGACCACCAAATTTAGCACAAATAAGTCTTATGTGAATACCAGCCAGTGTGCAAAATTTTGTCACAATCGGTCACCATTTGACCTAGCTCCCGTATAAAAAACTTACGGAAACACAAAAATACAAAAAGAAAAGGGGGTTTATGTCCGTCTGTCCGTTAGATAAAAGCACGATAGCGCCTTAACTGAAAGGGCTATAGCAACAAAATTTTACAAAAGCAAGTCTTATGTGAATGCCTGCCAGTGTGCAAAATTTTGTTACAATCGGTCACCATTTGACCATAGCTCCCATATAAAAAACTTACAGAAACACAAAAATACAAAAAGAAAAGGAGATTTATGTCCGTCTGTCCGTCAGATAAAAGCGCGACAGCTCCTTAACTATAAAAGCTAGAGAGACAAAATTTTACAAAAGTATTTCTGATATGTAACAAAAGTTGTATACTGAAAATGGGCAAAATCGGTTCACATTTAGTTAGAGCTCCCATATAACCCCGCCCCGGGAAACACATGAATGCTGATAAATTGAATACAATTGTAATAGCTATGACGACTAAATTTAGTATAGAGAAATTTTATACAACTATTGGTCATTATATCAAATTTTATAGGAATCGGTCCATATTTGACTATAACTCTCATATAAAATACACTCCCGGAAACCAAAAAATATTTAGCAAGGACCAGTTAAAAGCTATTAAATTAGAAACTGTGATAGCTATTGCCACTAAATTTTGCAAAAATAAGCCTTACATAAATACCAACCAGTGTGTAAAATTTTGTTACAATCGGTCAACATTTGGCTATAATTCTTATATATGTATATATTACATCCCCTTTTTATATCTACAATTAAAAAGATTCGGAGGTACAAGCAGCATATTAAGATTTTTTTTTTTTGGTAGATGCATTAGGACCTCCTTACAAAATATATGGACCAGTCGTATTACTATCAACTTCTTTATCCTAACTAAATGTTAAGCTAAAGGAAAAGTATTTAACAACTTATTAATGTAAAACCATACCCGGTTGTGATAACGAATTTTGTTCAAAGCAGGGTTTAATATTTGGTAAAATAGTTTTTCATATTAAATTTAGGCTACGGAAAAATATGAAAAATTTTTCATTTTTCAAATAGCATAAACAAAAAATATTTCATTCATAGAGCAATTTTTGTTAGTTTTTTTAAATATTTTGGGTTTTCGAATATTTTCATATTGTTGGTAGCATACAAAATAAATATTTTCTGGTAGTAATATTTTTTGGTAGCAAGAATTTTTCATTTCAAAATATTTTTCTAAAAAAATATTTGAACTTAAAATTTATGAACTAAAAAAATATGAGAAATTTTGAAATTGAAACTACCAATAGCAGACTAAAAATGTTTAACTACAAAATATGAAGAATTCAAATATTGAAACTAAAAAATTTCAAATATTGAATCTAAAAATTTCAAATTAAATTGTTGAAATTAAAATTGCAGACGAAGAATTCTTGAATTGAAAAAAATATGAGGAATAAAAAGTTTCAATAACCAAAAACTAAAATTACAAATTGATCATCAAAAAGAAACTCAAATGAAATTTGGAAGATTAAGACAAAAAAATACTTCATATTTGTATTATTTGCTGAAGATGCGAATACAATTAAGAAAAATGTTGATTTCAACAGAAAGATGGACATAGCTAAAACGATAATAAACGATAACGATAAAACGGTCACCACCATAGGTGGAATCTGTATATTTTGCTGATGTTTGTAACGCATAAAAATATCGGTCTGAGAACCACCTATACCGATCGATTCAGAATCACTCGCAGAGTCGATTTAACGATGTCTGGCTGAATTTTTGTACAAGTATTACTACTTCGGGTACCTCCCATAGGGATGCCTTTCCGAATTAGAGTTTTTGGCCCTTTACAGCCACAAATTATTTGTATTTTATTAATGTTCAGCGTAAAAATATTACCTATGGTAACAGAAACCAGTATACCTTATTTTGTAGGAATTGGCTCATATTTGACAATACATACTTAATATACAAGACACAATCGCAAAAGTCTTTTAAAACCCTATGAAAGCACAAAAACATGAATTTTTACTTTAATTTTCTTATGTGGACAAAACGAAAAAACAGATTTTTTAAAGAAATGACCGATATCAATAAAATTTATTGAAAGAATTATGGATAACCAAAAATCTTCTTATAAAATTATCAATAATTTAAATTTGTCTATAAGAATTTAACAATATTTATACCCTTCACCACTAAAGGTGGAAAGGGTATTATAAGTTTGTGCTGATGTTTGTAACGCATACAAATATTTGTCTTAGACCCACCTTTTAGTATACAAATAGGCTTAGAATCACTTTCTGAGTCGATTTAGCGATGTCCGTCCGTCCGTCTGGCTGGACGGCTGGCTTGCTGGACCCCCATGTAAACCTTGTAATCAAACTACAGGTCGCAATTCTAAAGATAATTTCATGAAATTTGGCACAGATAATGGGACCATGGCTATTGAAACTGGTCAAAATCGGTTAATTATTTATGGTACCTCACATAGGTCCCACTTCCCGGAATTGCTATATTGGCCACAAATATCAATATTTTTTCATGAAATTTAAAACAGATACTGCTTATGTAAACTTAAATCACTGTACTGTTTCGTTGAAATCGGTCCACATTTGACCATAGCTCCCATACAAACTCTTCTTCAAAAACGCACTAAATGAGACAAAAAATCACTAAAACGCTCGTAAATCTAAAGATAATGAAAATTTTGAGTTTATTTTTTGCATACATAATTTTTGTAACAACTATAATCAATTTGCCAAATTTCGAGATAATCGGTCCACATTTGACCCTAGCTCTCATATAAGTCCAAATGACGGAAACAGCTTAAATATATAAGTTTTAAAAAAATATTTGTATGATGGCAAAATTTAGCAAATATTTAAACACGACATTCGACGCATAAGTTGGCTGGTGGGTGTTGATTCAATTTTGACTTTACTCAATATAAAAGAAAATGCAAATATTCTGCGGAATACAAGTTTTCATTAAGAAATAGAGGTATGACATATATTAGAATTGGCGCTTTAGTTTGACTTTGTTGATTATTTCCTTTATTTTAAGAAGTTTTTGTTTTAAATCTTGGATTTTTAAAATTTTGAATGCTTATATTTTCTAAGTTTCAGAATTTAAAGCCTGCAATCAAGTTTCAATATTATAATTTAAAGAAATTTTAAGTTGTAATATTTGAATTCCTCATATTTTGTAGTTAAAAAATTTTTAGTCTGCTATTGGTAGTTTCAATTTCAAAATTTCTCATATTTTTTTAGTTTCATAAATTTTAAGTTTTCATATTTTTTTAGTAAAATATTTTGAAATGAAAAATTCTTGCTACAAAAAAATATTACTATCAGAAAATATTTTTTTGTTAGCAATTTTTATAGCAAAACTAAAAAAATAGCTTTTCCAAAGAATTTTAAATTTATGAAATATGGATTTAGTTTCAATATTTATAGTTTTTTATTGCCGAAAATTATTTGAATTGAAATATTTTTTTAGTTTTCATTTTAAATTATGAAATATTCAACAATTTTTATACAAAACTCGTAGTAAATTTAAACCCTGGTTCAAAGTAAATAAATACTAGGGAAACCACTTACATACTTTTGAATGTTGAACTATAAAGCTACTGCAACCGAAGTTATTCCAAATATTTTACCAACAATGACAACTAGCGTAACAACGTTTTTCCAATTTGGTCCACGTTTTGAATTTGCTGCACCCTCGTATAAATATGAGATATGTTTCTAAATTTAACACAACTTGATGGTGGGTATATAAGATTAATTGTTTTTTTTTTTTTTTTTTTTTTTTTTGATTGTGAGTACAAAGTTGGATCAATTTATCAAAAAACCAAAGGTTTGAATTATTCCTTCATTTTGAATTTTTCCCCACTGTGCCTCAAAATGTATTCGACATTTAAAATAATAGTTACCATATTTCCTTCATAAAACCCATTTAAATAATATACAAACTAAAATATACATTTGTTTTATTTCGGGGGCATTCAACAATTCAACATGTCTTAATATGAAACTATGACCTTCTTTATCAATTACACACCAAAAGGTCAACAATCATTTGAATTCCTAATCTTTAACACTAAAAAAGACATTTTTACAAATATTTACATTTTAAATGGACTAAATAGAATAACTAGACTAACTCACTTAACCTAAGAGGAGTATCCAACTGATAGTGAGACTTGACTTGATGAAATTTTTATTTCCTTAACACGTAGGAGATAGTTTTTTTTTTTTTTTTTTCTTTATGAAATTCTCTGAAATAGAACGTGAGTTGGCGAAAAATGTTAATACTTTGTTTTTGTTGTTTTTTTGTTTACAAATCCAGGGAAATAGTGTAACGACATAATAAAATTAATGTTTATGACACACGTTCTTAAGGGATACTAAAGGAGATATTTTTGGTCTTTAAATTAAATTCCTCTTTTATAAGCGAATTTTGAAGACATTAGGAATAATGGGTTTTATAGGATATTTATAGTTGAATAATAAAATTCTAAATAAAATTTAATCGACATCAAAGAATTTCTGCAATGCTTGAAATATTTTTTCATAGTAAAATTAAAAAATATCCCAATTTCTCATATCTCGAAAACTACTAAACCGATTTCTATGTTTCTGTTGACATTCTTCTAGGCATTTGTAAGCCTCTACTGTAAAAGAAAGCATGAAATAATGTGTGATTTCTTGAACTTTCCTGAAAGTTTTTTAAAGACAAATTTTCAATTCATTTTTTTTTTTTAATTTTGCTATTAAAATACATAAATATTTTCCTTTCATTTCTAAAATCACACATAACCCAGCAAAACTTTGGTAATGGCAAGTGCTCTGATAACTGGTTACCTTGTAATGACTACAACATACCCTCCGAATAAATAATAAGTTATTACAGAAGTACTTATTTGTAATTAAGATGGTAATTTAAACTGAATGGCCCCGGTTCAAATCCCACCAAGGGCAACAATTTTTTTTAGTTTTTTTTTTATTAGAAGAGTCTTTTTAAATGATTTTTGAATATAAGAACTTAAATATTACCTTCTGTAAAAAAATAATGGAAAACTAACTCACGGTAATAAAAAAATACCATCATGAGTCAATTTTGATTATGTAAGGGATGTTGGATACCAAACACGATTCAAATAGGTCTTAACTTGGTAAGCCCAACTTATCCTGTCATCCTTCATCTCAACTGTGGACACATACCTCCTCGTGGTATCACCCGGGGAGCTAGCTTAACACCCATTAATATAGTGAGCTAACATGTACCGAGAGTTGTCCCATAAGATCGATAAAAATGGGTTAGGATTACGGGCTAGTAACCCTCTCTTGAAAAAAAAATGCTATGAAGAGGATAAAATTAGAATTAGAATGTCCCACCACCTAATGTTAGAGAAGGATTTCCGAAACTTCGATAGAAAGACCAAGTAGAGGAACATTTTTCACAGCTTGGCCAATAAAATTGGAGAATATTCGCACAAGATCGAAATCCATGGAATTCTAATATATGCTCGGACTTTAACCTTAACAGGTTGTAACTATAGGTCATTTAAGTAAGTAAGAGTCAATCTTATGTAAAAACTTATACAAAAAAGAAGATTTAAAAAAAGATTTAAAAGATTTAAATTGTTTAAATTTTAAAATAATTGAAAAAAAACTTCTTTATTGTTTATTAAATGCATTAAACATTTACAAAAATCTTATAAAAATATTTTTCCAAAAATTACAACAAAGCAAAAACAAAGTTATTGTCACATGATTTTGGATCTAAAAATAAAAATTGTTTATATTAATTATAAGCTGCTAAGTTTTCAACATATGAAGTAGCTCAGTGGAAGAGTCTCTGCCTAGCAGTCGGAGGGTCTGGGATCGAGCCGCCATGCGGTCGTAAAAAAATTTTGTATTTCGTTTCAAAATATATTTTTTTAAATACAACAACAAAAAAGTTTTTGTTGTTGTTTTCCAATTGCTTACCCAAGTCATTACTTTTCTGCAATTGGTAAGTACTTGCCTCCAATGACATCCCCATGTTAATGTAATGACTTAAACAGTGAATGAGTAAGTAGTTCGTGTTCAATAGTTTAGCTGTTTAACTCATTACTTGGTAATGAAAAGTTTTGCTGGGAATATCAAATTATTTTTAAAAAAGGATCCAAAAATAGTCATGTGTGTAAATATTTTGCGGTGTTTGTGGTAAAATTACACATATTACTTTTAATGCTTTGGGGAAATTATTGTTAAAAAAGAGGTCAATAATAAATGTAAATATGTATGTAAATTATGTATGTAAATTATGTACGTAAATTATGCATATACACAAATGTAAAATTATTAACATTTGACAAATTTCTAGAAGTGGCTTAGAAGTCAATAAGATAGACAATTTGCTATTGTTGTGGATATTTGTTTGCATGAATAGATTTTCATATATATCCATTTACACACTTTACAGTCACTCAAATTACTGTCCCAATGTTTTTAAGGTGTTTACTTATATGAGTGTTATAGCAAAGCTATACAAAATTTGCTTCTATACTACGCACAGTGATATTTCTTCATACATCTAACTGCAAAATATATAAGAAGTGATCCTACAACTATAAAATTTGGCACACCTATTAAGTTTTATATAGATAAGAATAATTCGAAAAAACTTTGAAATCCATCTCCTTCGGGTATCTCCCTTGGACCCCCATTTTTTCACTTATTTTTCTTCTCAATGTATAACCCGCAATTTTCACCAGAATTTCGTGAAAATCAGCCAAGCTCCATTATGTGACCCAAAAAAGAGCTCCACTTGTTTTGGTTGAAATCCGTCAACTCCTTGGGTTGTCTTCCTTGGACCCCCATTTGTTCACTTACTTTTATTCTCAATGTATAAAACGCTATTTTCAATAGAATTTAATAAAAATTTGATACACTTTTATTTTTTGATCCAAAAATGACCTCTAATAGTTTTGGTTGAAATCCGCCAACTCCTTGGGGTACCTCCCTTGGACCCCCATTTTTCACTTATTTTGCTTTCCAATGTATAACCCGCAATTTTCAATAGAATTTGATAAAAATTCGGCACACTTTTATTTTGTGATCCAAAAAAGAGCTGTACTAATTTTGATTGAAATCCGTTGACTTCTTGTGCTACCACATTTGGACCCCCATTTTTCATTTATCTTCCTATTTATAACCCGGAATTTTCAATAGAATTTGATCAAATTCGGCATACTTTTATTTGGTGATCCAAAGAGCACTACTAATTTTAGTTGAAATCCGTCGACTTCTTGGGGTACCTGCCTTGAACCCCTATTTTTTCATTGTAAGCAATATTCCTTATTTTTTTTATAAATTTTGATTTTTTCAAAAGATTGACAAAAGTTGCTGAATTTTTTTTAGCTAATTCGAAAGAAAAGCCTTTTGGCTATCATATCATTATACTGAGAGTACGGAGGTAAACCGAGCTAACTGACTTTTTCTCCAACGAAAATAGCAAATGCTGAATTTTATAGGACAATTTTGATACGCTTATATCTCCAAAACTACGTATGCGATAAACCTTTTTTTAAACAAAACCAAGATCTCAGACCTACATTTTGCCAGTTTAAATATCTTTGATACATAAGTCTTTAAATTTCAATAATTTTACCATAAATTTTTATTTCACAATATTCAGCTGACTTCAACCGATTTCTTCTATATATATACACATATATTAAGAAAAAGTACAGATTTTTCACAGATTCTTCTCAATAAAATGGCGTTATTAGATTTTTGAATAGTGATAGTCAAAAAATGCCTTTTTTGCAGCAGAAATAGCATAGTGCGACGCGGCATACTCTCTACAAAATGTTTACAATCACTTGGAGCAATGCCGTTCCATGCTTCCACCACATGGGCCATCAGTTCATCTAAATTACCAGTGGTTTCGACAATATCTCTCTTAAGAACGCCACAGAGGTGAGCGATGGGGTTAAGATCGGGTGGCTGGGGCGGCCAGTTGAGGACTTTGTACCCGTTGTCATTGAGCCACTTTTGTGTTAGTTTGGCGGTATTTTTGATTTCATTGTCCTGTTGAAAAATGATATTTTCCTTCTCAAATCCAAATTTTTCGCAAAAAACAAGGGGGAATTTGTATCTAAAACGATGACGTAGGACTGTGCAGTCATAGTGCCAATAATTTTCTGAACTGTTCCAACACCTTCAGCTATCCAAGACCATTATAGGAGCCATCGCCAAACAGTTCACAAATTGTTGGTACGATGACTGCACAGACCTACGTCAACGTTTTAGCCACAAATCCCCAGTTTTCTGCGCAAAAAATGGATTTCTCAGCAGGGCAATGAAATCAAAGCTTGAAACGGCATTGATCCAAGTAATTGTAAGCATTTAGTAGAAAGTATGCGGGTCGTATAAAAGCGAATTTTACATAAATATGTAAATAAATCTAAAGTCAAAAAACTGTCTCATTCCATACTTGCTTTTGTTTTATTTGATTTCTATAACGGTAAGTAGTCAACACTAGTCCAATATACAATAATACCAAATATCAGAGAGATTGAGCCAAAAGCTTTGTTGTTACACTCATATTAGTAAAAACCTGAACAACATTGGGACAGTATTTTGAGTGACTGTATATAAATTAACATACACATACATTTATATACACATATGTATTGGTTATGCCAAAAGGATCAATTCCCTTCGAGTGAACTTTACCAAAATCAAAATAAAAAAAAAAGTCATCTGGAAAATATGAAAAGTTTCTTGTTGCTGAAACATTTGACCTTTAATCAACTCAAAAATATTTATAAGTATTTTGTTATTTTGGGTTATTCTGGGTGTTAAATATTTTGTTTCTCCTTTTGGGACCCTTTAGGCTAAATGGAATTTTTTAAGGAGTATATTTAGCATATCAAGTCCATCATTGATTTTCGTCACATATCACATTTTTGAAGCTTCAACTACAGAAAATTGGGGGCAGTATATTGGATTGATATAAATAATGTGACATCTGACGATTAATTCAGATATTTTACTTTAGAAAAACTGTTACATAGAAAAATCCCAATGGAGTTAATGGTCTTATAAAGTAGAATCCAATAAGGTCTAAAACTTTTTGAAGCTCCCATGCTTATACGCAAATTTACTTAGATATACTAAATATCTTACTCATTGGTGTAGGGTATTATTATATAGGTTCTGATAAGCAACAATTCATTTTCCTACATTTTTCAAATATACATTTCAAATATTTCTGTGTGGGTTTCTTTTTCTATGAACTAGAAACAATTCAAAATATCTATTCAATTGTACAATTTCTCTTTGGATGATAGGAACAGCATAAGAGTGGAGTAAATAACTGGAAACTAGACAAAACGACACTCAGAAAATCTTTGTGTTGAGGAATGTTAAGTTCTTTTGTCAGAGATGAATGGTCATCGTTTCATTTAACCCGGAGCCTAAATGTATGTTAATGATTCAATGATACTTTTTTATAGAGTTTTTTAAGAGCTTTGAGTAGATTTAGGGTGACCAGATGGTTTTATTATGAAGGAAATAAAATTTAATTTTTTGTGTAAAAAAAAATAAATCGTTAACTGTTCCGTAAGACAAATTTAATCGAATCTTTTCGTACATGGATTAAAACGTTTAAAATTTAATTGACAAATTGTCTATGCAAAAACTTAATCAAAAATCGTAAAGAAATGAAATGAAAATTTTTCTTTTAAAAAAATTTTGTCAAAAATGTTCCTATAAAAAAACTATAAAAAATTTATGTTACAATAATTTTATCAAAAATAGTTTTGATTACAAATTTTCTAATACAAAATGTATGTCAAAAATTTTCATATACAAAATTTTTGATAGATTTTTTTAGAAAAATGTTTGATAAAAATTTTTGTCAAAAATTTTCTTATAAAAAATCCATCAAAAAATTTATTTAAAGAACTATTTTTCAAATCATTTAATCGCAAATTTTCTAGAAAATATTTTTGCCAAAAATTTTCTTTTGAAATTATTAAAAATATTTTTTTCCTATAAAAAAAAGTTTTCAAAAATATTCAAAAATGTCGTACAAAAAAAATTGTATTAAAATTATAGTATACAAAAATCTGATCAAAAATAATACAAGAATTTGATAAAAAAAAAAAAAAAAATATAAAATATTTTCGTCTAAAAATTTGTATAATAATTTTCGTATAAAAAAACAAAATTTTCCTTAAAAATTATTTTCGAAATTTTTCCTAAAATAATTGCCTATAAATTTTATAAAAAATATTTTACTACAACATTTTCTACTTGAAATTTTTACTAATAAAATTAAATGTTCTATATACAATTTTATCGAACATTTTTTTTATTCAAAAATTTTATTGTATTTCGTCAATAAAATAATGTCAACTTTTCCAAAGAAAACTGATTCCACCGTCAACTTTTTTATAGAAAACTGGTCCCACTATGAACTTTTGAATAGAAAACTTGTCGTACCGTCACCTTTTCAATAGAAAACTTGTCACACTGTCAAATTTTCTATATAAAATTTGTCCCACTGTCAAATATTCTATATAAAATTTGTCCCACTGCCAAATTTTCTATAGAAAACTTGTCCCAATGTCAACTTTTCTATAGAAAACTTGTCCCACTGTCAACTTTTCTATAAAATAACTCGTCCCACTGTCAACTTTTCTATAAAAAAAAAAAACTCGTCCTACTGTCAACTTTTCTATAGAAAACTCGTCCCACTGTCAACTTTTCTATAAAATAACTCGTCCCACTGTCAACTTTTCTATAAAAAGTTCCTCCCACTGTCAACTTTTCTATAAAAAACTCGTCCCACTGTCAACTTTTCTATAGAAAACTCGTCCCACTATCAACTTTTCTATAGAAAACTCGTCCCACTGTCAACTTTTCTATAGAAAACTCGTCCCACTGTCAACTTTTCTATAGAAAACTCGTCCCACTGTCAACTTTTCTATAGAAAACTCGTCCCACTGTCAACTTTTCTATAGAAAACTCGTCCCACTGTCAACTTTTCTATAGAAAACTCGTCCCACTGTCAACTTTTCTAAAAAAAACTCATCCCACTGTCAACTTTTCTATAAAAAGATCATCCCACTGTCAACTTTTCTATAGAAAACTTGTCCCACTTTCAACTTTTCCATAGAAAACTTGTCCCACTGTCAACTTTTCTATAGAAAACTTGTCCCACTGTCAACTTTTCTATAGAAAACATGTCCTACTGTCAACTTTTCTATAGAAAACTTGTCCCACTGTCAACTTTTCTATCGAAAACTTGTCCCACTGTCTACTTTTCTATATAAAACTTGTCCCACTTTCAACTTTTCTATAGAAAACTTATCCCACTGTCAACTTTTCTATAGAAAACTTGTCCCACTGTCAACTTTTCTATAGAAAAATTGTCCCACTGTCAACTTTTCTATAGAAAAGTTGACCTTCTGTCAACTTTTCTATAGAAAACTATTCTCGTGGTTAACTTTTCTATAGATAACTTATCAGTCTGTCAACTTTTCGATAGAAAACTTGTCCTTCTTTAAACTTTTCTATAGAAAACTAACCCTTCTGTCTACTTTTCTATACAAAGCTTGTCCTTTTGTCAACTTTTCGATAGAAAACTTGTCCTTCTGTCAACTTTAAAAAAAAAACTCATTCTTCTGTCAACTTTTCTATATAAAACTTGTCCTTCTGTCAATTTTTCCATAGAAACTTGTCTTTCTGTTAGCTTTAAAAAAAAGAGACTGACTTCTGTCAGCCTTTATTTTAAAGACTGGTCACTCCATTTAAAATTGTAGGTTACATTCAATTTGATAAATCCTGGTCAAGAGTTAATAAAAAACGTAGATACTTGTTCGTCCACAAATTCTTTACGAAATGAAAAATATCAACTTCAAAAAGAATTGAGAATAGAAAGAGGATATAGACAATATTAAACAAAAAGGATTTTTCCAAAAAGAAAAACAATTTGACAAATGAATTTTGACACTTACTATTACTGAAACTGCTTGAAACAAATTGATAGAGTCAAACTTTTTCACATTTCAATGACTTCAAATGCAGAGGCATTTATCAATAGACACTCAGACAAGTTGGCCCAAACAAAAGGAAATAGTTTAAATTTTAATTTTGAAATTATTCTAAATAGTTTTAAACAGTTTTAAAATTTATGATATTTTTGGCATTTGTTGAAATTAAATTTATTTAATTAAAACAAAATAATTGGATTATTATATTATATTATTCAATATTTAAATATTTATTTACATGAATAAATAATTAAAATAAAAGCTCTTTATTAGCTTAATTGTTTGTTTCAAAACATTTTTAAATAAATAGTTAAATTGAATTTATTTCGTTAATTTTTATATTTCAACTCAAAATTGAAAAGTCAAGTGTTATAACATATAAACATATCTATCACCTTCAACCCTTTAGTAATCCCAGTTAATTGTCAAGTATTTTGACAAACAAAAAAATTGAGTTAAAGTTCAGTCATTTAGAATCAAAATCCCATTAAAGTTCAATCAAATGTTTACATTCGAATGATTTTTTCTCTGATTTTAATACATTTAAACGTTTGAATGTGTAAAAAAGCTAAAAAGAAAAAAATAAAATATATTTTATAAACAAAAGGAATTTAAATATAAAATAAGGTTAATTTAAAATCTGTTTAAAAATTTTAAGTTATCAAAATTTTTTCAATCATAAAGTTGACGTTCCCATACGTCAAGTTTCCTATAAAAAATTTGACAGTGGGAAGAGTTTTCTATAGACAAGTTGACAGTGGGAAGAATTTTCTATAGAAAAGTTTACAGTGGGAAGAGTTTTCTATAGAAAAGTTGACAGTGGGAAGAGTTTTCTATAGAAAAGTAGACAGTGGGAAAAGTTTTCTATAGAAATGTTGACAGTGGGAAGTTTTCTATAGAAAAGTTGACAGTGGGAAGAGTTTTCCAAAGAAAAGATGACAGTGGGACGAGTTTTCTATAGAAAAGTTGACAGGGGAAAGAGTTTTTTAAGGAAATGTTCACAGTGGTCGGAGTCTCTATAAAAAAAGTTGACAGCGGGAAGAGTTTTCTACAGAAAAGTTGACAGTGGAACGAGTTTTCTATAGAAAAGTTGACAGTTGGAAGAGTTTTCTATAGCAAAGTTGACAGTGGGAAGAGTTTTCCAAAGAAAAGTTGACAGTGGGAAGAGTTTTTCAAACAAAAGTAGGCAGTGGGAAGATTTTTCTCTAAAAAAGTTGACAGTGGGAAGAGTTTTCTATAGAAAAGTTGACAGTGGTAAGAGTTTTCTATAGAAAAGTTGACAGAGGAAAGACTTTTCTATAGAAAAGTTGACAGTGGGAAGAGTTTTCTATAGAAAAGTTTACAGTGGGAAGAGTTTTCTATAGAAAAGTTGACAGTGGGAAGAGTTTTCTATAGAAAAGTAGACAGTGGGAAAAGTTTTCTATAGAAATGTTGACAGTGGGAAGTTTTCTATAGAAAAGTTGACAGTGGGAAGAGTTTTCCAAAGAAAAGATGACAGTGGGACGAGTTTTCTATAGAAAAGTTGACAGGGGAAAGAGTTTTTTAAGGAAATGTTCACAGTGGTCGGAGTTTCTATAAAAAAGTTGACAGCGGGAAGAGTTTTCTACAGAAAAGTTGACAGTGGAACGAGTTTTCTATAGAAAAGTTGACAGTTGGAAGAGTTTTCTATAGCAAAGTTGACAGTGGGAAGAGTTTTCCAAAGAAAAGTTGACAGTGGGAAGAGTTTTTCAAACAAAAGTAGGCAGTGGGAAGATTTTTCTCTAAAAAAGTTGAGAGTGGGAAGAGTTTTCTATAGAAAAGTTGACAGTGGTAAGAGTTTTCTATAGAAAAGTTGACAGAGGAAAGACTTTTCTATAGAAAAGTTGACAGTGGGAAGAGTTTTCTATAGAAAAGTTTACAGTGGGAAGAGTTTTCTATAGAAAAGTTGACAGTGGGAAGAGTTTTCTATAGAAAAGTAGACAGTGGGAAAAGTTTTCTATAGAAATGTTGACAGTGGGAAGTTTTCTATAGAAAAGTTGACAGTGGGAAGAGTTTTCTATAGAAAAGTTAACAGTGGAAAGATTTTTCCATAGAAAAGTTGACAGCGGGCAGAGCTTTCTATAGAAAATATGACAGAGGGAAGAGTTTTCTATAGAAAAGTTGACAGTGGGAAAAGTTTTCTATAGAAAAGTTAACAGTGGGAAGAGTTGTCTATATAAAAGTTGACAGTCGGAAGAGTTTTCTATAGAAAAGTTTACAGTGGGAAGAGTTTTCTATAGAAAAGTTGACAGTGAGACAAGTTTTCTATAAAAAGTTGACAGCGGGAAGAGTTTTCCATAGAAAAGTTGACAGTGGGACTAGTATTCTATAGAAAAGTTGACAGTGGGACTAATTTTCTATAGAAAAGTTGATAGTGTGACTAGTCTTTCTATAGAAAAGTGTACAGTGGGACTAGTTTTCTATAGAAAAGTTGAGAGTGGGACTAGGTTTCTATAGACTAGTTTTCTATAAAAAAGTTGACAGTGGGACGAGTTTTCTGTAGAAAAGTTGACAGTGGGACGAGTTTTCTGTAGAAAAGTTGACAGTGGGAACAGCTTTCTTTAGAAAATTTGACAGTGGGACTAGTTTTCTATAAAAAAGTTGACAATGGGACTAGTTTTCTATAGAAAAGTTGACAGTGGGAGTAGTTATCTATAGAAAAGTTGACAGTGGGAATAGTTTTCTAAAGAAATGTTGACAGTGGGACTAGTTTTCTATAGAAAAGTAGACAGTGGTAATAATTTTATATAGAAGAGTTTACATTGGGACTAGTTTTCGATAAAAAAGTTGACTAGTTTTCTTTACAAATCTTAAAAGTTAGTCTAGGTTTCTATACAGAAGACTTTTTTCATTGAACTATTAAATATAAATCTTTACCTTGGGAAGACTTTCTGTCATAAAACTAGTAGGAAGAGTTTTATATAGAAATATTGATATTAGTGAATTTTCAATTATTGGAAAATATCAAATATGAAAAATACATTTTTTTAAGTCTATTTGAGGAACCAATTAAATCATAACATTTCAATTTTTCCTATGACCATAAATCATTCAGAAAATTAAACATTTTCGTCATAATTGATTACAGCTAAATAAAAATCTGTACAAATAAAAATAGTCTCAAATTAATTAAAGAAATCTGAAAATTCTCCTACGAGTAAATAAACATATTAAAGAACATGAAATAGGAAATTTGTAGATTTTTTCAATTATTTAGAAGAATATTTTATGGACAACTAATTGTAAGAAAACATTCGATGTATTAAAATTAAAAGTTTATTGTTTATTTAGACAAAAGGCGAGAGAATAAATTTTCATAATTTTAAGAACGTTTCATTCATTCATTTTAAATAATTAGTTTTTCTTACAATTTTATATCTGTCTATATTTTAGTCCGTCTGTCCGTTTGTCTGTCTTGATTCAAGTGAAAATGATTTATTGCTTCAATGAAATGTATCGACATTGATATAAAATGTTTGTTTTAAATTTAGGAAATAGATATAAAAGATATTAAAATGATTAAATGGAACAATGTTTATTTGTGTTAATTATTACGTTAAAAGACTTTTTAGCGTCAATTTTCACATCTTCAATGTCAAAGAAAAATAGGTACTAGAAGCAAAGGAAATTATGCTCAATCATTAAATATTTAATTAAATTTAAATGTTAAGTAGATGGATTTTTAAACAAAAATCCGCTTTCAAAGGAAAAGTCAAATTAATTTCTTGAAAATGGACGGGAAGTAGTTGTCTTTTTCAATATCATGAGCAATCAAGAAATCTTGTGCAAGAGTCTTAATATCTAAAGGATATCGTTGGAGATTTCTTTCAGTTAACGGATATTGATTATAAATATGTAAAAGCAATTTATTAACTACACTACTTTTAAGGCCAAATAGTATTAGTTATGTTCTTTCTTAGCCATAAGAAGTGCAAAGGGTGGACTCAAAATTATATTATCTGATAAACCAGTATTCTAGTGTAAATTTACTGATTTTTATATTAATAAAAAAAATGTAAAATAAATGTTGACTTAAAATTGAATTCTGAAAAAGTTAAATGTGTAACTCTTTTTTTCCCTCGTTGAACCCAATTTAATTATTTAAATATTTTATGCATAAAATTATTGAATTTGTTTCCAATTACAATTGCGGTATATATCAATTATTACATTTTTCAATTTTATTATTTTAATCACTTTCGGAAAACTGTGGAAATTTAACCAAAGCAAATATCAAAAAATTATTTTTACATTTGAATGATTGCAGGCGAACCAAAAGAAGATTAAATTTATAAATAAAATATTAATTAAACTGAAATATTTAAATGAGTGAATGCATAAATACATATTACAACATAACGATACTTTAATATAAGGGAGTCAAAAATCAAAATTTTATACAAAAAGTTAACGATGTGAAGACATTTCTATAGAAAAGTTGTCAATAGGAAGACATTTCTATAGAAAAGTTGGCGATAGGAAGACATTTCAGTAGAAAAGTTGACGATATGAAGACATTTCTATAGAAAAGTTGTCAATAGGAAGACATTTCTATAGAAAAGTTGACGATAGGAAGACAATTCTATAGAAAAGTTGACGGCAGGAAGGCATTTCTATAGAAAAGTTGACGACAGGAAGGCATTTCTATAGAAAAGTTGACGACAGGAAGACATTTCTATAGAAAAGTTGACGAGAAAAATAAATTTCTCTGGAAAAGTTGAAGATAGGAAGATATTTTTCTAGAAAAGTTGACGATAGGAAAACATTTCTATAGAAAAGTTGACGATAGGAAGACATTTCTATAGAAAAGTTGACGATAGGAAGACATTTCTATAGAAAAGTTGACGATAGGAAGACATTTCTATAGAAAAGTTGACGATAGGAAGACATTTCTATAGAAAAGTTGACGATAGGAAGACATTTCCATAGAAAAGTTGATGATAGGAAGACAGATCTATAGAAAATTTGACGACAGGAAGACATTTCTACAGAAAAGTTGATGATAGGAAGACATTTCTATAGAAAAGTTGACGATAGGAAGACATTTCTATAGAAAAGTTGACGATAGGAAGACATTTGTATAGAAAAGTTGACGATATGAAGCCATTTGTATAGAAAAGTTGACGATATGAAGGCATTTCTATGGAAAAGTTGACGATATGAACCCATTTCTATAGAAAAGTTGACGATAGGAAGACATTTCTATAGAAAAGTTGACGATATGAGGACATTTCTATGGAAAAGTTGTAATAGGAAGACATTTCTATAGAAAAGTTGATGATAGGAAGACAGTTCTATAGAAAATTTGACGACAGGAAGAGATTTCTACAGAAAAGTTGATGATAGGAAGACATTTCTATAGAAAAGTTGACTATAGGAAGACATTTCTATAGAAAAGTTGACGATAGGAAGACATTTCTATAGAAAAGTTGACGATAGGAAGACATTTCTATAGAAAAGTTGACGATAGGAAGACATTTCTATAGAAAAGTTGACGATAGGAAGACATTTCTATAGAAAAGTTGACGATAGGAAGACATGTCTATAGAAAAGTTGACGATAGGAAGACATTTCTATACAAAAGTTGACGATTGGAAGACATTTCTATAGAAAAGTTGACGATAGGAAGACAGTTGACAATAGGAAGACATTTCTATAGAAAAGTTCACGATTGGAAGACATTTCGGTGGAAAGAGTTTTCTATAGAAAAGTAGTCGGTGGTAAGAGTTTTCTATAGAAAAGTAGTCGGTGGGAAGAGTTTTCTATAGAAAAGTAGTCGGTGGGAAGAGTTTTCTATAGAAAAGTAGTCGGTGGGAAGAGTTTTCGATAGAAAAGTAGTCGGTGGGAAGAGTTTTCGATAGAAAAGTAGTCGGTGGGAAGAGTTTTCGATAAAAAAGTAGTTGGTGGGAAGAGTTTTCGATAGAAAAGTAGTCGGTGGGAAGAGTTTTCGATAGAAAAGTAGTCGGTGGGAAGAGTTTTCTATAGAAAAGTAGTCGGTGGGAAGAGTTTTCTATAAAAAAGTAGTCGGTGGGAAGAGCTTTCTATAGAAAAGTAGTCGGTGGGAAGAGTTTTCTATAGAAAAGTAGTCGGTGGGAAGAGTTTTCTATAGAAAAGTAGTCGGTGGGAAGAGTTTTCTATAGAAAAGTTGACGATAGGAAGACATTTCTATAGAAAAGTAGTCGGTGGGAAGAGTTTTCTATAGAAAAGTAGTCGGTGGGAAGAGTTTTCTATAGAAAAGTAGTCGGTGGGAAGAGTTTTCTATAGGAAAGTAGTCGGTGGGAAGAGTTTTCTATAGAAAAGTACTCGGTGAGAAGAGTTTTCTATAGACAAGTAGTCGGTGGGAAGAGTTTTCTATAGAAAAGTAGTCGTTGGGAAGAGTTTTCTATAGAAACGTTGACAGTGGGATGAGTTTTCTATAGAAAAGTTGACAGTGGGATGATCTTTTTATTGACAGTGGGACGAGTTTTCTATAGAAAAGTTGACAGTGGGACGAGTTTTCTATAGAAAAGTTGACAGTGGGACGAGTTTTCTATAGAAAAGTTGACAGTAGGACGAGTTTTTTTTTATAGAAAAGTTGACAGTGGGACGAGTTATTTTATAGAAAAGTTGACAGTGGGACAAGTTTTCTATAGAAAAGTTGACAGTGGGACGAGTTTTCTATAGAAACGTTGACAGTGGGACGAGTTTTTTAAAGAAAAGTTGACAGTGGGACGAGTTTTTTATAGAAAAGTTGACAGTGGGAGGAGCTTTTTATAGAAAAGTTGACAGTGGGACGAGTTATGTTATAGAAAAGTTGACAGTGGGACGAGTTTTCTATAGAAAAGTTGACAGTGGGACTAGTTTTCTATAGAAAAGTTGACAGTGGGACGAGTTTTCTATAGAAAAGTTGACAATGGGACGAGTTTTCTATAGAAACGTTGACATTGGGACGAGTTTTTTATAGAAAAGTTGACAGTGGGACGAGTTCTTTATAGAAAAGTTGACAGTGGGAGGAGCTTTTTATAGAAAAGTTGACAGTGGGACGAGTTATTTTATAGAAAAGTTGACAGTGGGACGAGTTTTCTATAGAAAAGTTGACAGTAGGACGAGTTTTTTTTATAGAAAAGTTGACAGTGGGACGAGTTATTTTATAGAAAAGTTGACAGTGGGACAAGTTTTCTATAGAAAAGTTGACAGTGGGACGAGTTTTCTATAGAAAAGTTGAGAGTGGGACGAGTTTTCTATAGAAAAGTTGACAGTGGGACGAGTTTTCTATAGAAAAGTTGACAGTGGGACGAGTTTTCTATAGAAAAGTTGACAGTGGGACGAGTTTTCTATAGAAAAGTTGACAGTGGGACGAGTTTTCTATAGAAAAGTTGACAGTGGGACGAGTTTTCTATAGAAAAGTTGACAGTGGGACGAGTTTTCTATAGAAAAGTTGACAGTGGGACGAGTTTTCTATAGAAAAGTTGACAGTGGGACGAGTTTTGTATAGAAAAGTTGACAGTGGGACGAGTTTTCTATAGAAAAGTTGACAGTGGGACGAGTTTTCTATAGAAAAGTTCACAGTGGGACGAGTTTTCTATAGAAAAGTTGACAGTGGGACGAGTTTTCTATAGAAAAGTTGACAGTGGGACGAGTTTTCTATAGAAAAGTTGACAGTGGGACGAGTTTTCTATAGAAAAGTTGACAGTGGGACGAGTTTTGTATAGAAAAGTTGACAGTGGGACGAGTTTTCTATAGAAAAGTTGACAGTGGGACGAGTTTTCTATAGAAAAGTTGACAAAGGGACGAGTTTTCTATAGAAAAGTTGACAGTGGGACGAGTTTTCTATAGAAAAGTTGACAGTGGGACGAGTTTTCTATAGAAAAGTTGACAGTGGGACGAGTTTTCTATAGAAAAGTTGACAGTGGGACGAGTTTTCTAAAGAAAAGTTGACAGTGGGTCGAGTTTTCTATAGAAAAGTTGACAGTGGGACGAGTTTTCTATAAAAAAAAAGTGGAACGAGTTTTTGATAGAAAAGTTGTCTTTGTGAAGAGTTTTCTGTAGAAAAGTTATTGATAGATAAAGTTGTCCTTGGAAAGAATTTTTGAAGGAAATCTGTCAGTGGAAAAATTTTATGCACATTTTTGATTATGCATGAAAAATAGTTTTAATATTTTAGTAACAAAAAATCAAAAAGTAAAATTTCTGATTTGCAGTCCCATAAATTTAAATATATAAAGTCGATGGTGATGGCTTAAATGAGATAGAAAGTTTTTACACTTAATAATTATAAAACAGCTACAGAATTTAAATTGTCAGCAAAGAGGAAAGAAATTATCAAAATGAAAAAATATTTAATGTTTATTTGACTTATTTATAAGCAAAAAGATGAAATATTTGTTGATTATTTACATTGAAAATTTAATTGCAATTTTTGTTGGTGCAATAGTTGGGAAAAGTACAGAGCAAATAAATCTATTTTAAACAAAAAATATAATCAAACGGTATAAAAATTAGAAAAAATTTGTTTTTCCAAAATTATTCAATAATAAATTTAAATATCTTCATAATGAATAAAAAAGATATAGTGGCGATCAAATATAAAGCAAAAAGTTTAGTTTTGTGAACTAGTATTATCTATAACATCAATTGCCTTTCAAACTTCACTGTAGAACTTTGTTTTAAAAAATGATTTTATATTTTATAACAATTTCCAGTTCAATGCAGTTGAAACAAATCTTTTATCATAAATTCTCTAAGACTTTATGCCAATGACATATAAAAACCCATAAAACTAAAACGCAAAATGAAGTTGAAAAGTATCTGTATTAGGGCAAACTTTAATTTTCAAAGGTACGATTAGTTGCAACCTCACTCCCATAATGAAAATATTTATAAAAAATATATGGGGCACCCTTATATGCATATGAATAGTTCAGGCTTTATACATTCTAAATTGCATACACATACAAACATATGTACATATGTACGCAGATCTAGTTTATCCACGTTAAAAAGGAAAGTAGTCCTAACATAGTCTTTAACTTTTCGAAGCTCGAATATCATATTTTCATTCATATTTTGCCACATTTACGTGGGTTTGCCCTGCAAATGTTAGAGATAACAAAACAATTGTTAATAAAAAAGATACACGACAAATGTAATACATATCATGTATGTATGCGTGCACTTAAATATATACCCATATTCACATTTCAAGCAACAAAAAAAAAAGAAGATCCTCTAGAAAATGTTTTTGATAAATAGTTGAGCTGCTGATAAGAAAAATACTTGATATACGCTCCAATAGATTTAAAATTGAAACTTGAAAAATTCTTGGTATAAAATTAAAAATATGTATCCTATAGTCTAAAGAATAATTTAAAACTTTGAAGTTTAACAAAAAAAACAGGATTAAACAAAGACATTTTTTAGTTGACATAAAAATATGCGAATAAATCTGATTAAATGCCACATCAGCTGCTTCTTTTAGCAAAATATTTGTGTGATTTATGTCAATGAAATTCTAAAAATTAATTTCACTTTTTTGTGAATATTTTCTCAATAACTCATTCATGTATGAGACATTAGCATAGGCTGGAGGAGTTGTCATTGATAAAAGTTTTGTATGTATCATCACAAAATTCGTTGAAAGCGAAAATATTTGAAATACTTAATGTACTCGTATATGATTTGACTATTTTTTTTAATGTTCTTGTGACATTTTTTGAATTTATTCACATAAAATTGATATTGTATATTCAAGCAGAAAAACTGGAAATTTTTGTGGTAGCAACAAAGTAAAAATTTAATATGTCGGTCTACATAACCAAATCGAAAATGTGAAAAAATTAAATTGAAAGCATATACTTTCAATGCTAAATTCTTTTTTATTTAAACAATAGCAATACCAACGGGTAATTTTTCTTTTATATAAAATTTTTTTTATAAAAACGTTTTCATATTAAAAGTTTTTATAAAAAATTTGTATGGACAATTTTTTATATAAAAATTATTATACAAAATGTTTCATATAAAAGTTTTCTAGAAAACTTTTCAACTAAACATTTTTATAGAAAATTTTTCATCTCAAAATTTTTTTATGTAGAAAATTTTTCTATAAAAATTTTTTATATAAAATTTTTCCTCAAAAAATTTTTTAAAGGAAATTTTTTATATAGAAAATTTTTCATATAGACGTTTGTTTTACATACAAAATTTTTATATGGAAAATTTTTTTTATAGAAAATTTTTCTATAGAAAATTTTTCATATAGAAAATTTTCCTATAGAAAATTTTTCATATAGAAAATTTTTCTATAGAAAATTTTTCATATAGAAAATTTTTCTATAGAAAATTTTTCATATAGAAAATTTTTCTATGGAAAATTTTTCATATAGAAAATTTTTCTATAGAAAATTTTTCATATAGAAAATTTTTCTATAGAAAATTTTTCGATATGAAAAATTTTCTATAGAAAAATTTTCTATATAAAAAATTTTCTATAGAAAAATTTTCTGTATGAAAAATTTTCTATAGAAACATTTTCTGTATGAAAAATTTTCTATAGAAAAATTTTCTGTATGAAAAATTTTTTATAGAAACATTTTCTGTATGAAAAATTTTCTGTAGAAAAATTTTCTGTATAAAAAATTTTCTATAGAAAAATTTTCTATATGAAAAATTTTCTATAGAAAAATTTTCTATATAAAAAATTTTCTGTATGAAAAATTTTCTATAGAAAAATTTTCTGTATGAAAAATTTTCTATAGAAAAATTTTCTGTATGAAAAATTTTCTATAGAAAAATTTTCTATAGAAAAATTTTCTATAGAAAAATTTTCTATATGAAAAAACTTCTATAGAAAAATTTTCTATATGAAAAATTTTCTATAGAAAAATTTTCTATATAAAAAATTTCTATAGAAAAATGTTCTATATGAAAAATTTTCTATAGAAAAATCTTCTATATGAAAAACTTTCTATAAAAAAATTGCTTATATGAAAAATTTTCTATAGAAAAATTTTCTATATGAAAAATTTTCTATATGAAAAATTTTCTATATGAAAAATTTTCTATATGAAAAATTTTCTATAGAAAAATTTTCTACATGAAAAATTTTGTATATGAAAAATTTTCTATATGAAAAATTTTCTATAGAAAAATTTTCTATATAAAAAATTTTCTATAGAAAAATTTTCTGGATGAAAAATTTTCTATAGAAAAATTTTCTGTATGAAAAATTTTCTATAGAAAAATTTTCTATATGAAAAATTTTCTATAGAAAAATTTTCTATATGAAAAAATTTCTACAGAAAAATTTTCTATATGAAAAATTTTCTATAGAAAAATTTTCTATATGAAAAATTTTCTATAGAAAAATTTTTTATATGAAAAATTTTCTATAGAAAAATTTTTTATATGAAAAATTTTCTATAGAAAAATTTCCTATATGAAAAATTTTCTATAGAAAAATCTTCTATATGAAAAATTTTCTATAGAAAAATTTTCTATATGAAAAATTTTCTATAGAAAAATTTTCTATATGAAAAGTTTTCTATAGAAAAATTTTCTAAATGACAATATGTATATAACAATTTTTCTATAAAAAAAATTTTTTATATAAAATTTTTTCTACATAAAAATTTTTCTTAGAAAAACTTTTCTATATAAAAATTTTTCTATAGAAAAATTTTCTATAGAAAAATTTCTCCATAGAAAAATTTTCTATCGTAAAATTTTCTATGTGAAAAATTTTGTATCGAACAGTTTTTTATATGAGAAATTTTTTGTTGAAAAATTTTCTATATGATAAATTTATATTGAAAACTTTTGTATATAGATTTTTTATAGATTTTCTTTAAAAAATTTTTCATATAAAAAATTTTTCTATAGAAAATTTTTCATATAAAAAATTTTTCATACAGAAAATTTTTCTATAGAAAATTTTTCTATATGACAATTTTCTATATAAAAATTTTCTATAGAAAAAAAATATTCAAAAAAATCGAAAAATATTTTATAGAAAATTTTTCTATAGAAAATTTTTCATAAAGAAAATTTCTCTATAGAAAATTTTTCATACATAATACGTTAATACAGAAAATTTTTTTATATAGAAAAAAACTTTTTTATAGAAAATTTTTCCAATACAAATTTTTATAGAAAAGTTTTCATATACAAATTTTTGTAAAAACTTTTTAATATAAAAATTTTTATAGAAAATTTTTCATATAAAAATTTTTATAGAAAATTTTTCATAAAAAACTTTTATAGAAAATTTTTCATATAAAAACTTTTATAGAAAATTTTTCATATAAAAATTTTTATAGAAAATTTTTCATATAAAAACTTTTATAGAAAATTTTTCATATAAAATTTTTATAGAAAATTTTTCATAGAAAACTTTTATAGAAAATTTTTCATATAAAAATTTTTATAGAAAATTTTTCATATAAAAATTTTTATAGAAAATTTTCATTAAAAAACTTTGATAGAAAATTTCTCATATAAAAATTTTTATAGAATATTATTCATGTAAAAATTTTTTTCGAAAATTTTTTATATACAATTTTTTATAAAAAATTTTTCATATTAAAATTTTTATAGAAAATTTTTCATATAAAAATTTTTATAGAAAATTTTTCATATAAAAATTTTTATAGAAAATTTTTCATATAAAAATTTTTATAGAAAATTTTTCATATAAAAATTTTTATAGAAAATTTTTCATATAAAAATTTTTATAGAAAATTTTTCATATAAAAATTTTTATAGAAAATTTTTCATATAAAAATTTTTATAGAAAATTTTTCATATAAAAATTTTTATAGAAAATTTTTCATATAAAAATTTTTATAGAAAATTTTTCATATAAAAATTTTTATAGAAAATTTTTCATATAAAAATTTTTATAGAAAATTTTTCATATAAAAATTTTTATAGAAAATTTTTCATATAAAAATTTTTATAGAAAATTTTTCATATAAAAATTTTTATAGAAAATTTTTCATATAAAAATTTTTATAGAAAATTTTTCATATAAAAATTTTTATAGAAAATTTTTCATATAAAAATTTTTATAGAAAATTTTTCATATAAAAATTTTTATAGAAAATTTTTCATATAAAAATTTTTATAGAAAATTTTTCATATAAAAATTTTTATAGAAAATTTTTCATATAAAAATTTTTATAGAAAATTTTTCATATAAAAATTTTTATAGAAAATTTTTCATATAAAAATTTTTATAGAAAATTTTTCATATAAAAATTTTTATAGAAAATTTTTCATATAAAAATTTTTATAGAAAATTTTTCATATAAAAATTTTTATAGAAAATTTTTCATATAAAAATTTTTATAGAAAATTTTTCATATAAAAATTTTTATAGAAAATTTTTCATATAAAAATTTTTATAGAAAATTTTTCATATAAAAATTTTTATAGAAAATTTTTCATATAAAAATTTTTATAGAAAATTTTTCATATAAAAATTTTTATAGAAAATTTTTCATATAAAAATTTTTATAGAAAATTTTTCATATAAAAATTTTTATAGAAAATTTTTCATATAAAAATTTTTATAGAAAATTTTTCATATAAAAATTTTTATAGAAAATTTTTCATATAAAAATTTTTATAGAAAGATTTTATAAAAAATTTTTCATATAAAATTTTTAATAAAAAATTTCTCATATAAAAATTTTTATAGAAAATTTTTCATTTAAAAATTTTTGAGAATATTTTTCATATACAAATTTTTATAGAAATATCGTTGCAAAATCAGTATAACTATTTTAAATAAATATGAAATTCTGAGATTAAATAATTAGCATAAATTTTGTTTTTCCTTCATTACTAAACAATTCAATAGATTTTCTTAAAGCAAACAGGCTCTTCTTGAACTGAATAAATTAGTGCGTTAATTCCTCTTATTATTTAAATTTTATAACATTCACTTTCGTGCGTCTGTCTGTCTGTCTGTCTATTTAGTCAGACTTTCCATCTCTTTGTCCTGTCTTGTCTACAAAACGTTTACTATCTTGTGACAATTTAAAATAACAAACATTTATTTTCCGCAATACAAAGGAATTAATCCTCGGAAATTGCTCTATGTAACTGGTGGAGCGAACAGAAAAAATAAACAAAACAAAAAAAGACGAGCAACAGAAGTATTTGTCTTTTAAAATTCTTTAAAATTTATAGCCGCCATTAAACATAAAATAAAGTTAAGATATTTTAACACATAAACATAAATTCCCACGCATACAGACATAAATAAACATCAGCGGAACTAAAAGACAAACAAAGACAAAAAGGGCCAAGGAAACCAAACAAACAGATAAAATGGGCAGACACACATACAAACAAATATTTAAAAGTTCAGATTTCCCTAGACTTCATAAACATTTTTAAACGTTTTCTTTTTTATTTATTTATTTAAAAAAAAGCCATAAAACAAAAGTTTAAAGTCTCAAAGTTTTTACGAGAGTATTTAATCTATATAAAGTGAAACACATAAAAAGAATTAATCATTTTGGTTTATATGCACAGACAATTCGCTTTAAATTTGTTGATAAAATTTGTGTTGAATTTTTGAGTTTTTGTCACTTTGTTAAACTTTTCATCACTTTGGTTTCATGTTGGTGCATGCATGTGCTTGTTAAGACAGATTAATTTCTAAGTCTTCTATGAAAAAACAGCTCAAAAGCTTAAAACGTTTTAGATTCGAAATGTTTATGTTTTTGGCAAAATATTTATGTAAGAGTTTTACTGGTATCTTGGAGCAAAATTATTTATCATCATTTCTCTCTGTAAAATAGCACAATCTGTGTTGTAATATCCGAAATATTTTTGTATCATTTATCTTAAAATAAAACGTATTTTTATATCTAAGTCTTACAAATTATTTGTGTTCTTTTCTTTCTGATGTTGAGGTTTACAATAGGAAATAAATGAATGAAATGTTGATCTGAAAATTTCTCTTATCAAAATTTTTTAAAAAACTTTTTATAACAAATTTTCATATAGAAAATTTTTCAACCAAAAATTTCTACAAAAAATTATTCATCTAAAAATTTTGGTAGAAAATTTTTTATATCAAAATTTTTCTAAAAAATTTTTCACATTGAAATATTTATAGAAAATTTGTCTTCCAAAATCTTTTTATAAAAAAATTTTCAAAAATATTATTCATATCAAAGTTTTTCTAGAAAATTTTAAATATAAAAATGTTTAAAGAAAATTTTAAATAAAAAATTTTTATGGAAAATTTTTTATAAAGAAATTTTTGTAGAAAAATTTTCATATAAAATTTTTATAGACATTTTTTCATATAAAAATTTTTATAGAAAATTTTTCATATAAAAAGTTTTATAGAAAATTTTTCATATGAACATTTTTTAAGAAAATTCTAAAAAATTTTCATAGAATATTTTTCATCCAAAAACGAAGAAGTTAAATTATTCGCACTTAATCTTAAACTTGATATTGTAACAGATAATTTATTGATAAAAGCCAAAAAATTTTGTGGGGAAAAAATATTATAGAAAATTTTTTTATGTAAAAATTTTTAAAGAAAAAGTTTCGTATATAAGTTTTTGATAGAAAATTTTTCAACCAAAAATTTTTACAAATTTTTCATCTTAAAATTTTGGTAGAAAATTTTTCATGTCAAAATTTTGGTAGAAAATTTTTTATTTCAAATTTTTTCTAAAAAAATTTTTACATTAAAATTTTTATAGAAAAATTGTCTTCTAAATCCTTTTTACAAAAATGTTCCTAGAAAATTTTTCATATAAAACTTTTTATGGAAAATTTTAAATATAAAAATTTGTATAGAAAATTTTTAATATAAACATTTTTATAGAAAATTTTTAATATAAACATTTTTATAGAAAAACAAATTTTATAAAAAACTTTTCATATAAATTTTTTTATAGAAAATTTTTCATCCAAAAACTTTTTATAACAAATTGTCATAGAAAATTTTTCATCCAAAAAAAAGTAAAATTAATCGCACTCAATTTTAAACCTAATAATGTATTAGAAAATTTATTGATAAAAGCCAAAAAATGTTTGTGGGGACAACCAATATCTACACCCGTTTCGATGGTTGGTTAGGCCACTTCTTCAGGAGGAGTATCCCTACATTAAGCCAGATCGAAAACCTCGCATTATTATCTATTTCACAAACACAATCATTACGAATTATATTTGTAAATCAAAGTAACAGCTCAGATTATCAGATTGAACAAAAGTAAACACAAACATTTTTCAGTTTCATCTTCCTTTACATCCCACCTTCTTGTTGCAGCCGTTGGCTACTACGTATCAGAAGTTTATTATAAGAGTATACATGCAGTTTTATAAAAAATAACAAAATTGTCGGGATGTAAATATTATTCAAAAAAAAATATTCGCACTTGTTCCCAGTCTATTACATTTATTTATTAATGTAATAGACAATTTAATAATTTTTCCCAAAAACCTCTAAAACGAAACATGGTATTAAAACAATTTTTGGACATAGTATAAACCGATATATGGGAAACTTAAAAAAGTAAATTTCACAACGAGTTTCTGAAATTTTAATTAACATTTTTGAATGCAGAAAAATACACTTTTGAAAATTTGAATTTTTTTTAGAAAAATGGTCAGCATAAATAAACCGCTTACATTCCAAATTTGTATGTTAAGAAAGAGATTTTAAATACAATTTAATTTCATTGGCCTAAATTATGATATGATAATATCAAAAAATGCTCAATGAAATCCAATTATGATTCAAGGTAACCAAACTATGATTTACTTTCAGAATACAGTGATCACATAACATATAATTATAATACTATAATCTATAATGTATATTTTTCCCATTTTAAAGAAGATATAACTAATTTAAAAAAACACCCAAATTCTAAACAATTTTAACTTAATATTTGAAAATTCGCTTCAACAAATAAATTAATTAATATTAGTTACCACTATACACAATATGCTCTGCGCTTGTGTTCTACAAATATATTTTAAGCAGCAGCACATGTGTCTTAAACATATTTTAGAAGACTTTGTTGATATTTAAAGACTCTCACTAAATACGTCTAAGTCCCTAGACGACACAGTCATTAACACTAGATATACCAACAAATTTGCATACCTATTTATACCAAAACCAGTCAATTTGACTGTATATGACAAGTTCTATTCATTTATATTATAATGCTTCATCGTTTGAGAGAATTGATGAGATATATAAAAATTGGTTCTAAGGCGAAGCAAGGGTTGTTTTTCCAATAAGCGGGGGTGTGAGGGGCAAGGCCCCCCGCATTGATAACATTGAAATTAAAAATTTAGGGATTTAATATCTCGGTTATTTATGAAATATGCCCAAAAAAATATGAAATTATATCCCAAAAATCAATTTATGTCACAGGGCAAATAAGTAATGTCAAAAAAAAATTGGGGCATAACTTCCGTTTCAGTTTGAGGCATAAGTTCGTACCCCCATAAAAAATAAAAATATAAAAACTCATCAATTATATTCCAGTTTTATTCAGAATGATCATGTTTACATGCTTTACAAATACTAACTTTTTTTTCCACGCATTTTCCGCACACATATTTCTTACAGATGTCACAATTTGTAGTTGTCTTGTTGTTATTACAAAGTCCTATTTGGCACCATTTACGTACTGGCCGGGGATTCTGGGTTGCTGGACGGAGAATTTCACTTGCCCTCCCTTGGCTTGATGACTTATATTCAGATGTGAGCTCTTCAGCTAATCGAAACAAAAAGTCTTTCCTAGAAATATTCTTTCCTGTTATACTTCTATACAAAATCCAGGAATTGATGCCGGCCAAATCTAAAATATTGAAAAATACTTGAAGTGGCCACCTTCTGGATCCTGATTTCACACTATACTTTCTTGCCATTTGATCAGTTACATCAACACCGAATTTGGTTTTATTGTAAAAAGATATAGTTTCAGGTAGTTTCTTGGAACTGGTATCAATTTTGACGCCTTTGTGTTTAGTACTCAATAAAACAACCTTTTTGTTAGGCTTACTCTTATAAACAGTAAGTGTGCATTCATTTGTTTCATATAGATGCGTTGAAAAACGTTCCATACCATCTTTTTTTTCTTTGCAAATTTTTGGAAGCTCCCGTTTGTTGCAACGTACTGTACCAACCAATGCAGTATTTTTAGCTAATAATTTTGAAGCCAGGGGGAGGCTGGTAAAAAAATTGTCGGTTGTCACACACCTTCCTTTCATGATATAAGGTTCTAGTAGTCTTGTTACAACAAATTCACTGAGAGGAGTTGACGAATTTCGTTTTTCGTCTTTTCCTAAATAGGGAAAGCCATTTATAACATACTTCGTTTCAACATCAGAAGCCAGCCAGAATTTTATCCCAAATTTGTCTGGTTTGTTTGGCATATACTGGGTAAATCGACATCTAGCCTTCGTTGGAAACAGTTGCTCATCTACTGTGATAAATGCTCCTGGTTTGAAAGCGTTTTGACTATTCTCGATAAATTTATCCCAAACAGTTGATACCAGCGCAAATTTATCCGTTTGCAAGCGCTGACTCCTCTCATTTCTTTTATCAAAGCGAATAAAACGTAAAATTTCCGTAAAGTCATTCCTGCTCATATTTTCGGAGAAAAAATCAGGACCCCACTTTTTGTTCCATAAATATGATAATTTCAAACCTTTTGCTTCGTATGCACCACGGCCATACAATATTCCAATAAAAGCCTTCAGTTTTTCCTGCGAAAGGGTCCACTTCTTACCTAAAACTCGAGAGGCTTCTATTTCAGTGCAATTTCTAATATGTTCTAATATATGATGATCAATCAATAGTAAGAAGGCACTGCTTACCTCTTCTTCCATAATATTTCTTCTAGCATGTGCTGTAGGCCCAGGTAAATCTTTGAAAATGCAGTGACTTGGTAACCTTCCAACGGCACCCCCTTCTTGTATTTTTTTCCAAATTGTTCCATCAGCAGAAACTTCAATTTGCATATTTTGTGTGTTTTCCTCTTCAGAACTCGAGGAAAGCCGCATACATCTTCGTTTTTGCGTATTATGCTGTTGTCTTATGTTGTCTTCTTCGTCACTCGATTCGCCTTCAACATTTTCATCAAATTCCTCGTTATCACTGCTTTCAATATGAACACTTTGATTACCATCATCCGTATCACTGTCGCATCCCAAAAACTCATATTCGCTATCACCACCATCAACGTCTGATAGATCCGAAAGTATATCTTGTATTTCTTCCAATTTCAAAATTTTTCGTTTTTCCATTATGAGCAATTTGTATGTAGCAAAAGTAATAAAATTATTTCTTACTGAACAGAACAGAACTCAATGAATAAATAATGGTTTATAACAGTTTCCTACGAAATTCTTGATAAAAAAAATAAATAGGGAGATCCCCGAAAAATATGAAATTTGAAAAATATGCTGTTATACAATACTATTTTACCAGGGATGTGCAAACATTTTTCTTTACACGCCATTTTCCAAACAAGGGAATTTCCTAAAAGTGAAGAATATAAAGCATTTGCACATAGAACTACAAAAACGTGTACCAGGTCAAAATGACTGGTTTCGGTATAAGTACCAAAAACAAACAAAAAAATCTTTGTTATGAACACAAAATCAAATTAACTTATCAAATTATTTGTATTTAATTGTTGTTATAAAAGTCATATAATAGTTTCGAAAAAAAAATAAATATACATAGTAAATATTTATGAAATAAAAGGTAAAACCAGTCATTTTGACTGGTATGGTAAATCTAGTGTTAAGAGAATGACAAAAGTATTTTCCTTAAATATACGACTGACAAATATAAAGCCACGACACATGTGATGATGGGTAAAGTAGAGCTAAATATCTTCAAATAATTAAGCGCTACTGAAATTCCCTCTAAGCATTACCCCGAACAATTCATTAACAAGATGAATGAACAAGAACTGCTTAAGACTACCGAAAGTTAGAAACGATATCTAGTAAAAGAAAATCTAATTTATTTATAAACTTATTTACATACTCAAAAACACTTATACTCGTACATACAAGTATCAGTAGATGTGAATGAATTTTCTTAAGTACAAACTTATTAATGATATCCTGTTCATCCTGTTTTGTGTTTATTTCATAAATAATTTATGTATTTAATTAAACCACATGCACACACATACACACTCATACTGCGAATGTTAACCAATGTAATAAATCTACTTGACGTTTTTTACATCCACATTCTCTAAAAGCCACCTTTCCTTCAAATATTGAATTAACAAAAAACAGCGACATTTAATAATAGAAATTATTAATTGAGGAAAATTTCGGGACTGTTTTGAATAATAAATAAAGGAAATTTCAAAAGTACAATTAAACTCTACCAAAACTTAATTAAATGTAAATTCTTTTCATTTGTTGAATGACAGATTGATTAAGTTATTCAAAAATTAATTATTTCAAAACCATTATAATAAAAAATATTTAATTTTTCAACTTACCTTTTGTACAGAGATAATAATCTGTAAAGAAAAAGAAAAGGCTTGATTAAGAAATATTAAAACCAAAATTATATTAAACAAAAATAAGCCCAATTCGAACTCACAACCTTCAAACTAAATACAGGTTCAACTAAAAACAATTTCATTCAATTAAATTGCTTGGGCAAAAATTCGTCTAATTTTAAAATCATAAAGTTGCAAAATAATTTATGTCACGAACCTAAGCCCGACTCGAACTCATGTTTAAACAAAATAATGGTTCACTGAAATTGCTTCAACTTAAAATAATAAAAAAATGTGTGAAACAAAGAAAATATAATGTTGTGTTGTTCACATGATAATCTTTGCTTTATGTTTATATTTGTTGGACACAATAATTCGTATTTATTCTGTCTCGCCAATAAGATATAATGCGTGGTTTTCGCTCTGTCTAGAAATAGGGATTCACCTCCTGAAGAGAACTATGACTAGACTATGACTAGACTATGACTAGACTATGACTAGACTATGACTAGACTATAACTAGACTATGACTAGACTATAACTAGACTATGACTAGACTATGACTAGACTATGACTAGACTATGACTAGACTATGACTAGACTATGACTAGACTATGACTAGACTATGACTAGACTATGACTAGACTATGACTAGACTATGACTAGACTATGACTAGACTATGACTAGACTATGACTAGACTATGACTAGACTATGACTAGACTATGACTAGACTATGACTAGACTATGACTAGACTATGACTAGACTATGACTAGACTATGACTAGACTATGACTAGACTATGACTAGACTATGACTACACTATGACTAGACTATGACTAGACTATGACTAGACTATGACTAGACTATGACTAGACTATGACTAGACTATGACTAGACTATGACTAGACTATGACTAGACTATGACTAGACTATGACTAGACTATGACTAGACTATGACTAGACTATGACTAGACTATGACTAGACTATGACTAGACTATGACTAGACTATGACTAGACTATGACTAGACTATGACTAGACTATGACTAGACTATGACTAGACTATGACTAGACTATGACTAGACTATGACTAGACTATGACTAGACTATGACTAGACTATGACTAGACTATGACTAGACTATGACTAGACTATGACTAGACTATGACTAGACTATGACTAGACTATGACTAGACTATGACTAGACTATGACTAGACTATGACTAGACTATGACTAGACTATGACTAGACTATGACTAGACTATGACTAGACTATGACTAGACTATGACTAGACTATGACTAGACTATGACTAGACTATGACTAGACTATGACTAGACTATGACTAGACTATGACTAGACTATGACTAGACTATGACTAGACTATGACTAGACTATGACTAGACTATGACTAGACTATGACTAGACGATGACTAGACTATGACTAGACTATGACTAGACTATGACTAGACTATGACTAAACTTATAGTATGATTTGAAATTTGTTCAAACTTAATTCAAATTTCCTTTTAACAAATTCTTGATTTTGCAACACAAATCACTTTACTATTTATACAGTACGAGTAATATCCGCTTTTGATATTGATTGCAATTCCACTCAAGCAAAATATTTTTGAATTAAATAAAAAAAAGCAAATACTAAACCTTGAACATCAACCACAAAGTGTTAAGAGAGAAATACATTTTATATAAAATAAAAATTGTGTATAAATTTTTAAAAAAAGTAGTAATGACTTTTGACTTTGATCATATCGAATAATGTTATCTAAAATCCATTACACAAATAAGCTAAGAGTCTTGTTCATGGAACATCCAGATACAAAGATTAATAGATACTCGGTAGAAAAAGTTTATGTATGTATGTATGTGTGTACTTTATGATATATTTTCTAGCTGTGTATGAGTGTGAGTTATAAATGTATGGGTGTTATTACTATACATTTACTCGTACACATTAATTTATAGTATCGCACCTCCTTTATTATATTTTTGTGGAAAGCATTCGGCTCAGTGATTTCTAAAATAGAGGAATTCTCGTGTTGATAAAGTTGTAAGAATATTAAATTCCACCAAATATGTTCACAACTAATAAGTACTTATTTATTATGCTCGTATAGTCAAAGGACTAAGCCATATACTCGTAAACATATTTTAAAATACGTTTGTGCATGAATAAACTTATTTGTAAAGAGATATCTCAATTAAAGCTAACAGAACCCGACATGATTCGTTAGTGCTTATTTAATTTTGTTTCAAATACAAACACAATAGGTACGAATTATGTTAGTAAGCAAAAGGTAAAGCTGATGTTATCAACTGAACAAAAATAAACACAAACTTTTTTCGGTTTCATCTTTCTTCTTTTGTTTACTAACATAATTCGTAATTATTGTGTTTGTAAAATAAAAAATATACTCCAATTTTGCTGACAAAGATATTTTTGAGTTATTCCTTTATTCCTGTAAATGAGTGATAAGTTCATAACAATGCTTGTTTACAAGATTGCCGACTTCTTTATCATTTAACGCATGAATGATTTCTAAGAATATTAAATTCTATTGTACACACACCGGGGTAGATTCTTACAAAATTTAAGTCTTAAATAATGTCATAGCAACTTAAAAAATCAACTAAAAAATTAAAAATCATTCCCTTAACATATGGTTTTAGTTGTATGAACATAATTCTTTATTATTAAATTTTATTGAATTTAAGAATTGTAATGAAATCAGTTAAAGCCGATTATATTATATATATGTATTATTGTGTTAATTAATTTTAAGAACAACAATGGAGCATATTCCAGTAATTAAATGTCATATTCTCGTTGGTATCTCATTCTTTATAGAGTCATGTTTTATGTATATACCAGATATTACAAATTTACAAATACTTGTTAATAAATATACATAAACCATGAAGTTTTAAATGGGAGTACCGTCTCCAGATCAACAACTATGCAGCTATACAAAAATTCTGCCTTTTGCTGCGGCACAAACTTTTGGAATAATTCTTAGATAAATCTTGTCTTTTGAATCCAAAAATGTTTTTGGTTTTCGAGATATAATTTTTTTTTCGAAAAAGTGGTTTTGCACGGAAAACATAAAAACGGCTTGCCCTATTGAGTAAATAAAAACAAACAAAATTCGGTGACAGTATTGTCTTTAAGTTGTACTAACACTATTTTTGAATCCACTCAGCAGTTACAGAGATATTCTACAATTTATATTATTATATATTCTTTGTGATTTTTTTAAAAACAAAAATATTTTAAAAGAAACATTTTTTCGGTGTTAATTCTATGATATCTCTAAAATGACTTAGCTGATAAAGAAAAGTGTAAGGATATATTAAAGATAAAATTGTTCTTGAATTTGGGTTTTTTTATTAGCTCATTATAACCAGACGTATTTGAGATATATTAGCATAATCCTAAAAACATATTTTTCGGAAAAAAATATATCTCGAAAACTAGATCTATACCGGAAAAACTGTCAAAAATGTCACCTTCGCATTTAGTAGACCAAAGTCATCTATATTTAGTCAACAGATCTCTAGCTGCAAAATTTTGTTGGCCTGTATTATTTTCATATTTTTGGGTATACAACAAGTAAGTAGATTTTTTTTTTGCTTGATGCATTTACTATTAATTTATTCAAAATATTGTCTATTTTATTTTTTCCCATCTCTCTGATAGCATATGTATTCCACACCAAAATTACTGATCCGATTTTGAGGTCATATTCAATCCAATTTCCGGTACCCTGTTCTGAAACGTATTCCAGTAAAGGAGTTCCATCGAAAGAAAAAAAGTATAAAATTTCTCTAAATTTCTCAAGCATAAAATTTTTCTCAAATACAATTCGGAAAAACTTTGAACGCAGTTTAATAGTGCTATTCTGCACTAGCTTCTATTTGTTGACATCTTAGCGTTTGGCCTCAAAGAAGGCCAAATCCCTCAGAGAACTCATAGGGCATTTTTTTTAAAAAGTCATATTTTCTACGAAGTATAAAATTCCTCTAAAATACAATACGAGAAAACCATTAATGCGGTTTAGTAGTACTAACCCTTGCCTTTTCTCTCCACTAGATCCTTTTCTCTGACATCTTAGCGTTTGACCACAGTGGCCAAATCCCTCAGAGAACTCATATGGCATTTTTTGACTAAGTCATATTTTTAACAAAGTATAAAATTTCTCTCAAATACAATTCGGGAAAATTATAAACGCAGTTTAATTTTATCCGATCAACACATGATCAAATTCACAGTTTACAATTTCGATTATATGTTTCAGTGGCGCCATCTGGTGAAAATTAGAGGCACCAACTTAGAAACTTTCTTCTGCTCATACACAACAGCTTTGCTTAAGAACATTACATAGTCAAAAGCCAAGTTTTCGATTCAGTTTTCAGTGGCGCCATCTATCAGGAAATAATCACACCAAGTTAAAAACCTCCGTCGATCCATGTGCAACAACTTTGCTAAAGATCATAGCATAATCAAATGAACAGTTTGCCATTTAATTCAATTTAATAATTTTCAGTGGCACCACCTGCCGGAAATTGGTCGTACTAACTAAAAAACCTTCGTCGGCTCATGCGCAACAACTTTGCTAAAGATCATAGCATGATCAAATGCATAGTTTATGATTTAGTTAACTTTAAGCAATTTTCAGTGGTGCCATCTGTCGGAACTTGATCATATTTTAATTTAGTAATATTCGTCAGCTAATGAGCAACAACTTTTCTTAAGATCATAATATGTTCAAATGCATAGTTTACTATTCTATAAAGATCATACAGACAGACAAACATTAATTTTTATATATTTGGAGATCTATTAAATTCAGCCACATTTAATTTAGAGGTTAACTAAATAATGACTTTAAACCCCAGTAAGAAAAAAGGTTTATTCTCAAATTTAGGATGATTTGAAAATAAATCAAAGGTCAAACGTTTGATACTGATTTGAGAATAATAGCGTTCTCAACAAAAAGGGGACTTTATTCTCAAATTGAGAAATGTCTTTATTCTCAAATCATTATCAAACCTCATTCTCAAAGGGTTTTCAAATGTGGATATCATCTACATGTGGAACATAAATAAAATGGCGTTGTATTTTTGATATTTTTGAGTTTGTTTATTTTGTTTTTGAAAACGGTGCATCATATTTGAATTCGTTTTTATTGTTAGATAAAAAAAATTAAAGAAACAAAGAAAAGTTACTAATGCATATAAATATTATTGAATTTTTAATCTTGACATTTTTTAAGCAAGATTTTATGGTCAAATATGGATCAATTTTAAAAAATCCAAAAGAAATAACGAATTTCTTTGAAATGCATTGCCATTCCATTAAAATATCTTAAACATTAATTTTATTTAACATAAATTATTTGTTTAATGTTTGAAAAAAATTTGAAATATGGTTTGATATCAAATTTATATAACACCACTTTTCAAATTATTCTCAAATCATCTTAGGGTTTGATAATGATTTGAGAATAACCTTTATTCTCAATTTGAGAAACTATCATTTTTCAAACGTTTATTCTCAAATGAATCCGCATTTGAAAATGAATGTGAATCTCAAACACCTGTTCAGGTTTGAAAAAAGTTTGAAAAAAACGTTTGATATCAAATGTAAAAGTCATCATATTTCAAACGTTTGACACTGTTCTTACTGGATATGAATATTATTGAATTTTTAATCTTGACATTTTTTAAGCAAGATTTTATGGTCAAATATGAATCAATTTTAAAAAATCCAAAAGAAATAACGAATTTCTTTGAAATGCATTGCCATTCCATTAAAATATCTTAAACATTCATTTTATTTAACATAAATTATTTGTTTAATGTTTGAAAAAAATTTGAAATATGGTTTGATATCAAATTTATATAACACCATTTTTCAAATTATTCTCAAATCATCTTAGGGTTTGATAATGATTTGAGAATAACCTTTATTCTCAATTTGAGAAACTATCATTTTTCAAACGTTTATTCTCAAATGAATCCTCATTTGAAAATGAATGTAAATCTCAAACATCTGTTCAGGTTTGAAAAAAGTTTGAAAAAAACGTTTGATATCAAATGTAAAAGTCATCATATTTCAAACGTTTGACACTGTTATTACTGGGACCTTAGTTTTTTTGGTTTCAGAGATTACTCCTCGCTTTGGAACTACTGGGTATCTAAACAAAATATAAGTATGTATGTATTTGTATATTTGTACACATTTTATCGCTAAGTCCTCATTTCCTTGCAATCTTTTGCAAGTACATTTTTACATACTTACATACATACCAGAAGTAGCTACATCCGTTGTGATTACTATCATCCTTAGTTGTCTGTTTTCGTACGTATATTCTTCAATTTCATGATGAACAAGTGAAAGTGAAAACCAACAAAAAATATACTAAAAAACAAGTAAAATTTCATTGGTCGGCCACAACGAATATTTAAAACCCTTCATTAAGTAAAGTTTTGCATAAGTAATTATATAAATTTTCAGCATAAAGGTACTTTTTAAATATAACTTCAGCTTCTATCGCTCATAACTCGAAAACTACAACACCGATGTTCATATATTCTAAAAAAATGTCATTACAGATGTAAATTCTGAAAAGATCTATCTACATATCTAAATATTGATAAAAATATCTTTGCATTAAGCATCCAAAAAGTACATTTAAGAGCAAATCTTTTATATTTATTCAGCAATAACTCGAAAACTAACAAACCGATTTCGTTGAAAGGTATGTATTTCCGTCATTTGAATATATCGAACATAAGTGTTTTGCACAATACCTGGATTTCTGGAATTTAATGTAATAAATTTTCTTTCTAAAATTCCTATATAACACAAATTTCAGACAAAAACTTTAATTTTATATTAAAGAAATACTATCCTTGGTGTAGCGTATGGAAGTGTAAGAAAATGTGATGATGTTCGTGCCAAGCGAAATGATTTTGATATGAGCAAATTGTGAAGCAAACTTGACAGTTTGAGTGGCAGTAAAAGATATAAGAAAAAAATATGAATGTTTATAAGTACGAGTATGTATACACACAATCTACATACCAAATATATTGTAGATATTTGTTCGCTTTTCTTTTCATTCAGATTTCTAAACTGCAAATATAAGATACAAAACAAAAGCTTTGTACACAAATATTGTTCGCACTATCATAACAAAATTTCTAAGTAGATATTCTGCCATTTTTGAAATATCTTTGACAGTTATTTGCTCACAAACAACAAGTGAAAAATGGAGGAGTTGAAAAAAAAATTAATGAAATTGTTTTAGGATTTTTCAAATTTTCGACTAAATTTCAATTTCAAGGAATCAAATTTACATTTCAGGAAAAAAATATCCAATTTCTTTATTGCTAAGAAAAAAATTCATTTGTTTTTTATATACTTGACATTTGAGGTTTAATTTATTTAACAAACTTTTTTCCTCTATTCTCTTTTTAATTTTTTTTCTAAAAACAATCTTTCATATGTTTTTGCTAAATAGTAAATCTGTTACAAGATATCCTCATATATTATTTTCTTTAATTCTTGTTTGTTTAGTTTTTTGACACATTTTACTCTGGAGAGCTTAAAAAGTAATTTCAGACTATTTTAGGATTCTTTTTTAAGGTTCATGTTTAATTATTTGCTTTATATGCGGTTTTTGGAATTGAATTCACATGGATTTTTACGAAAGCATAAAAAAAATTAAAAAAAACATTTGGGTAATGATTTGCCTTTAAAAGCGCAACACAAAATAAACTTAAAGCTAAATCTTATCACAAACTATAAAAATTTTTATAGAAATTTTTCAGTAAAAAATTTTTTATAGAAATTCGTTAGTTAAAAATTTTTCATAGAAATTTTTTCAAATAAAAATTTTTTATAGAAAATTTTTCGGTTAGGAATTTTTTAAAAAAAATTTTTGTTAAAAAATTTTTATAGAAAATTTCTCGGTCAAAATTTTTATAAAAAATTTTTCGGTCAAAAATTTTTATAGAAAGTTTTCGGTCAAAAATTTTTTATAGAAAATTTTTCGGTCAAAAATTTATTATAGAAAATTTCTCGGTCAAAAATTTTTTATAGAAAATTTCTCAGTCAAAATTTTTTATAGAGAATTTCAAGATCAAAAATTTTTTATAGAAAATTTTCGGTCAAGAACTTTTTAGACATTTTTTTAGTCAAAAATTGTTTAAAGAAAATTTTTTGGTTAAATATTTTTTATAAAAAAACTTGTCGGTCAAAATTTTTAATAAAAATTTTTTCGTCACAATTTTTTTATAGAAAATTTTTAGGTCAAACAATTTCTATAGACAATTTTTCGTTCAAAAATTTTTTATATAAAATTTTACGGTCGAAAATTTTTCAGTCAAAAATTTGTTATAGAAAATTTTTCGGTCAACAATTTTTTATAGAAAACTTTTTGGTCAGAAATTTTTTGTTTAAATTTTTAGTTCTAAAATTTTTTATAGAAAATTTGTTAGACAAAAATTTTTAATAGCAAATTTTTCGGTCAAAAATTTTTAGATCAAAAATTTTCTACAGAAAACTTTCGGTCAAAAATTTTTTATAGACAATTTTTCGTTCAAAATTTTTTTTGTAGAATATTATTTGGTCAAAAATTTTTATAGAAAACTTTTCAGTCAAAAATTTTTTTTAGAAAATTTTATGGTCAACAATATTTTATAGAAAATTCTTTCGATCAAACATTTTTTATAGAAAATTTTTCGATCAAAAATTTTTTATAGAAAATTTTTCGGTCAAAAATTTTTTATAGAAAATTTTTCGGTCAAAAATTTTTTATAGAAAATTTTTCGATCAAAAATTTTTTTTAGAAAAATTTTCGGCCAAAAATTTTTTATAGAAAATTTTTCGGTCAAAAATTTTTTATAGAAAATTTTTCGGTCAAAAATTTTTTATAGAAAACTTTTCGGCCAAAAATTTTTTATAGAAACTTTTTCGGCCAAAAATTTTTTATAGAAAATTTTTCGGTCAAAAATTTTTTATAGAAAATAATTCGGTCAAAAATTTTTTATAGAAAATTTTTCGGTCAAAAATTTTTTATAGAAAATTTTTCGGCCAAAAATTTTTTATAGAAAATTTTTCGGTCAAAAATTTTTTATAGAAAATTTTTCCTTAAAAAATTTTTTATAGAAAATTTTTCGGTCAAAAATTTTTTATAGAAAATTTTTCGATCAAAAATTTTTTATAGAAAATTTTTCGGTCAAAATTTTTTTATAGAAAATTTTTCGGTCAAAAATTTTTTACAGAAAATTTTTCGGTCAAAAATTTTTTACAGAAAATTTTTCGGTCAAAAATTTTTTACAGAAAATTTTTCGGTCAAAAATTTTTTATAGAAAATTTTTCGGTCAAAAATTTTTTATAGAAAATTTTTCGGTCAAAAATTTTTTATAGAAAATCTTTCGGTCAAAAATTTTTTATAGAAAATTTTTCGATCAAAAATTTTTTATAGAAAATTTTTCGATCAAAAATTTTTTATAGAAAATTTTTCGGTCAAAAATTTTTTATAGAAAATTTTTCGGTCAAAAATTTTTCAGTCAAAAATCTTTTATAGAAAATTTTTCCATCAAAAATTTTTTATAGAAAATTTTTCGGTCAAAAATTATTTATAGAAAATTTTTCGGTCAAAAATTATTTATAGAAAATTTTTGGGCCAAAAAATTTTTATAGAAAAATTTTCGGTCAAAAATTTTTTATCCAAAATTTTATACAAAATTCTAAGGTCAAAAATTTTTTATAAAAAATTTTTCGATCAAAAATTTTTCAGTCAAAAATCTTTTATAGAAAATTTTTCCATCAAAAATTTTTTATAGAAAATTTTTCGGTCAAAAATTTTTTATAGAAAATTTTTCGGTCAAAAATTTTTCATAGAAAATTTTTCGGTCAAAAATTTTTCATAGAAAATTTTTCGGTTAAAAATTTTTCATAGAAAATTTTTTATAAGAAATTTTTTATAAAAAATTTTTCTGTCAAAAATTTTGTATAGAAAATTTTTCGGTCAAAAATATTTTATAGAAAATTTTTCGGTCAAAAATATTTTATAGAAAATTTTTCGGTCAAAAATTTTGTATAGAAAATGTTTCGGTCAAAAATTTTGTATAGAAAATTTTTCGATCAAAAATAATTTATATAAAATTTTTCGGTCAAAAATTTTTTATAGAAAATTTGTCGGTCTAGAAAATTGTTCGGTAAAAAATTTTGTATAGAAAATTTTTCAGTCAAAAATTTTTTATAGAAAATAAAAGAAGTCAAAGGAAAAAAACCTGAATAGAATTCAAATTGCTATCGTAGGACATATGACCATGGAAAAACTTAGTTATAGGATTTTTGCAAAAGATCGAAAAAGTTTTTTATATAAATTTAAAGAAAAAGAAGCATCTTTTAATTTTTATTTAAGTACTCACAACATACAACAAAATATTCCTTAAATAGTATTTCTTACAAGTAACTTTCCACAGAATTTATGAAATTTAGACAAATATAAGACTGTCGTGTTGACTAGTGTAATTAGCCATTGATGGTTTGCTGTCAAAAATTCCTTAGGTTTCCTTCAAAAGCAAAAACATTTCTAAATAATATCATCAAAAAAACTTAATAAAACGATAATTATTTTCGATAGTCTAGAAATTTAGACAGATGTTAACTTTTTTTTTTTTTGGAAAACTTTTTGCTCTTATACTCGTTTAGGCAATTAGTGTTGCGGTAAAAAAAAACTACGTAATGGGTAACAGTAACGAAAAAATGTAATCCCTATCATGTGAGTCAATTGTTTGAGATGGAAAAGTAACCACAATTTATACTAGTCTTTATGTCTAAGCAAGAATGTTAAAGGTCAACACGTGTTTTGGCCTGTTTTCAACATCAAACATGAACTTTGGTGAATGTAATAATACGAGTAGGATTACACAGGAAAAATGTGTGGTGTAATCTGGGCAATAAAGACACAAGGAATTATTTTTTTGCTTAGAAGGAAGTTTTGTGTAGAGTGACATAACCAAAAATTTACAAATTTTTAAATGAATTTGGTCAAATAATTAAGAAAATTTCATCTTTTGATATTTTAATGAATTATATTTAAAATTATGTATATCTGAAGTTTCCATCAAATTGAACTTAAGTCAAAAGCATGTCATTCAATCAATTGATAACAATTCTTGTTTTAAAATTATGCCAATTTCAACTTAAGGAAATGTAATTTCTAAACATTTTGCTAACATTAGATTTCTTAAGAATTTAAGTAATAAACATTAAGAAAGTTAAAAATATATACTAATATTTTGATACAACTCTCAAACTCATTGAAATTTCTGCAAAAATTTAATTTGATAAAATTCATATTACCAGTATTTTCATATGTTTCTGTTTTGAACAAAGAATTTCATTGATTTTCAATCAAACTCTACAAGCCATAAATAATGTTAGAAACAGAATTATAAAATCATAAGATTTCTACTAAGAAGTACATTATTATCTATTAAAATATTGTTGAATTTTGTTAATCAACCTCCAGTATAAAGTTCCATTTATTGAATTTTAGTTCTATAAAAATAAGAAAATAATATTTTGTACAGAAGCTTAAATTTAAATAGAATTGTTTGCATGTCTGTCAGTCAGTCTGTCCATCCATCCGTCTGTCTTTCTGTTTGTATTATGTCGTTAATGTTGCAGAATGTTAAATATTTAATAACGTTTTAACACGTACGTGTGTGGCAAACGAAAAGCAGCAGAAGAAAAAACTCAACACATTCTCATTCAAACAGCCTCAAGTGTAGGGAGGATAGACCACGTGATACCCTAAAACATGTAAAATATTTTCCTGTACTTTTTTTAATTTTTCGTTAAACGAAAAAAATTTATAAACAAAATTTCGGTCAAAAATTTTTCAAGAAAAAAAAAATTAATTTTATTAAGAAAATTTTACTGTCCTAAGTTCTTTTAAGAAAATTCCAGAGACCGGATTTTAATACTTTTAAAACAATATTTTCATGTTTTAATCCATAAAAAAACAATCATTGAAGTTTAAAAAAATATTAAAAATCCCTCATGATTTTTATTTGTTCAAAAATTTTGTTCCTTTTTTCAATCCGATGAAAATAAAATATAAAAAAATTGTTTGGGATATTTATCAGTACAGTTCAAAATTATTTTAATCTTTTTTCATCCGATGAAAATAAATTTTGATAGAAAAAATTCAAATTTTATTTCTGTATTTGTCCGTGTATAAAACATCTTTAGGACGTTTAAATAGCAATAAATTCAATTACTGTTGCAAATTTTATATTGAAATGGGTTTGGGCAACAAATGGTCGTTGTCTAAGTGCGTTTAAAACGTTTAAAAGTTATTTTGTTTTTGGAAATAGCGACGCGAATCAAAGAAACCACCAATAGTTCCCATTAGAACTATTATCTTTAACTTCGATGTCCTAAAAAATTGCAATAAATTGTAAACATTCATACATTCATTGTTGAAAATTTTAAAATTTCATAAACATTTTATTTTTTCAAAGTCAAAACAGAAGTTCAAAAATAAAACAATCAATAAAATATTTTTCTGTTCGGATATTTATCGTTATAGATCAGAGCTTCGAAAGGCTTAATTAAATATTAGCTTAATTCCTAGGAATTCAAAAATGATTTAACAATACCTTAAGTTTAATTCCCATAAAACAATTAAAAAAAATGTGTTGATTTTTAATTCATAGTGAATTGATTCACATGGGAATTTAAAATCAACTTGAATGAATAAAATGTTTCTTCATTCCTCTACTCCAATTTGAATTAACATTTTTTATTCTTAATTAAAACCAGTCCAAATTGAATTAAAACATTTTTTGGTAATTCATTTTGTGCAAATCATTAGGGTGGATATAAACTAAAGATACTTGATTTTAAATCAAAAACTTAAATTCTGACTTTTTCGAGGGAAAAGTTTTTTAAACTATACCACTCATTGAATAAAAAACGAAATTGAAGTTTTAATTTATAGGGTATTATTGGATCAAGTGCGATATACATTGTTTGTAAAAACCCTAGATATAAAATAGAACAAAATTTATCATAACCTATTAAAATATTCTTATGTTTTATCAGAAAGCATACACATTTAATAAAAGTATGCATGTATTCTTTAATGTTCGTTCAAAAAAACGGAACTACCCTAATGTGGCTATTTCACCGCAAAGTTGTGTATATTTTGCATTTATTTGTTAAACTTTAACTTTTAAAAGATATTTAGATATGCAGGAATATAGTAATATTAATGGTCCTTCGTTTATAATGACCTAATCTTTACCAAAAATTCAATCAGTGAAGGAATCTGCTTAATTAAAAATTTTTTCTAAAAAAATTTATAAAAATAATTTGTTTTTTGTGACATTTGTTTTTGTAAATACATACATATACATGTAAAATGTGCTAATATGTAAGAATATATTATCTCTGGTTTTGTTGTGTTGCTGCGAAATAATGGATTTTATATGTTTTCGAATCTGGATGAGATTATAGATTATGTGTACAAAAAATCTTTAGTTTTATGTGTATCTATATTTTATTTTAAATAGTTTTTCTGATCTTATGACCAATAACAAGGAATTTTTTTAAAAAGTTTTACTGTAGTGTATTGCACTAAGAATCCCAATTTATTACAATTATTTATTATTGTAATAAATAGTTTTTTGATAAAACCAAAAAATGTTGGTGGGGAAACCTTTCCTCGACGCGTTTCGATGGTTGATTAGACCATCTCATCAGGAGGATTATCCCTAATTCTAGACAGAGTGAAAACCTCACATTATGTATAATCTGAGGGACTGAATACGAATTATTATTATTGTGTCCAACAAATATCAACATAAAGCGAAGATTATCATCCGAACAGAAACACACAAACATTTTTCAATTTTATCATTTCTTTATTTTTTTAAATTTCGCCTAAGTCAACTTAATAAATTTTTGAATTTTTCTACAAAAATGTTATTTGTATATGCCCTGCAGTCTCTAAAAAACATCAGTCCCTTAGCAGGAAGATATATTACATAGCTGAGATACATACACAATTATGATGGAATTAGAATAAAATTACAAAATTCAGTACAATTAGAAAATGCATATATACATAAATATGTATATATGTCGATAATGAATAAATCACATTTTAATCATATGACTTTTCATACATGTTTTTTAGACAAACCAAGTCCACGGTTTTGTTAAAATCGAGATGGAAATCATCTCAGCTTAAAAACCCTTTTTTAGCCCAATAACTTAAGAAAGAGTCATTTCTTTATCCCCTAAAATGGGGGCTTTTTTCATGAGTATTAAATGCAATCCTGAAACTTATTTTATGGTTAAGGACTTGTTTCGTTGAGATTTATTTTATTCCGCTCATTTATAGGTATTATATATTTTGGAACTGTAGGGTTCGTTTGAATACATTTATTTTTGTATGCCTTTACAAAATGATTTGTTTATAAAATTTTTAATTATTTTTGTATAAGATTAAGAATTAAAATAATTTAAATTAAATCTAACTGATTTTAAATTCCCTAAGAATTAATTCTTAAAAGTTAAGGCTTATGACTTGATTCAGGTGAATGTATTATGGGAATGATATAAACACTAAAATAAATTTGATTTTAAAATATGGAATTAGGAATTGAGCCTTTCGAACCTCTGTTATAGATATTTAAAATTTTCATCATGAGGGATATTTATATTTCAAATATAAATCCATCTTTTTTTATTTTTCGATCGAAATGAAAATAAATTTTCATCGGCAATGATATTTATACTTGATGGATTTAAAAAATAAAACGATCTCCGGTCTCTGGAAAATTCTTCTGTTAAAATTTTTTTTAGAAAATTTTTCGGTGAAAGCATTTTTTGATTAAAATTTCTTAGAAAAAATTTTAATGTCAAAAATATTTTATACAAAATTTTTTACACAAAATTTATCGATTAAAAATTTTTTTTTTGATATTTTTTGATCACAATTTTTATAAAAAATTCTTTTTGTTAGAGAAAATTCTTCTTCTTCTTAAAAGAGAAAATTTTTCGGTCAAAAATTCTTTATCAAAAATTTTTCACAAAAAATTTTCGGTCAGAAATTTTTTATAGAAAATTTTTTGGCCAAAAATTTTTTATAGAAAATTTTTCGGTCAAAAATTGTTTATAGAAAATTTGTCGGTTAAAAGTTTTTTTTAGAAAATTTTTCGGTCAAAAATTTTTTACAGAAAAATTTTCGGTCAAAAATTTTGCGTAGAAAATATTTCCGTCAAAATTTTGTTAAAAAACTTTTTGGTTTTACAATTTTATATAGAAATTTTTCGATCCAAAATTTTTTATAGAAAATTTTCGGTCAAAAATTTCTTATAGAAAATTTTTCGGTCAAAAATTTCTTATAGAAAATTTTTCGGTCAAAAGTTTTTTATAGAAAACTTTTCGGTCAAAAATTTTTTATAGAAAATTTTCGGTCAAAAATTTTTTATAGAAAATTTTCAGTCAAAAATTTTTTATAGAAAATTTTCGGTCAAAAATTTTTTATAGAAAATTTTCGGTGAAAAATTTTATATAGAAAATTTTCGGTCAAAAATTTTTATAGAAAATTTTCGGTTAAAAACTTTATATAAAAAATTTTTCGGTATGCAAATTTTTTTTAGAAAATTCAAAAGTTCCTTATAGAAATTTTTCGATCATAAATTTTTGATAGAAAATTTTTTATAAAAAATTTTTCGGTGAAAATTTTTTTTAGAAAGTTTTTGGCCCAATTTTTTTTTTTAATTTTAAGGTCAAATATTTTTTAAAAAATTTAAGGTCAAAATTTTTATAAAAACTTTTCCATTAAAGATTTGGTCAAAAATTTTTGGGTCAAAAATTTTTATAGAAAAATTTTCGGTCAAAATTTTTTTAAAAAAACTTTTTCGTTTAAAATTGTTTACAGAAAATTTATCTATTAAATATTTTCTATAAAAAAAAATTCTGTTAAATATTTTCTATACAAAATTTTTTGGTTAAATATTTTCTATACAAAATTTATCGCTAAAATATTTTCTATATAAAATTTTTCGGTTAAATATTTTATAAAGAAAATTTTTCGGTTAAATATTATCTATAGCAAATTTTTCGGTTTAAAAATTTTTCTACTAAATTTTTTTGGTTTAAATTTTTTTTTTCTCGGTTTAAACATTTTTCTATAGAAGATTTTTCATTTTAAAAATTTTGTGTAGAGAACTTTTCGGTATTAAAATTTTATATAGAAAAATTTAAGGAATAAAAATTTTATATAGAAAATTTTTCGGTACAAAAATTTTATTAGAAAATTTTTCGGTATTAAAATTGTATATAGAAAATTTTTTGGTATTAAAATTTTTTATAGAAAATTTTATGGTTTAAAAATTATCTCAAAGAAATTTTTCGTTTTAAACATTTTCCTATAGAAAATTTCTCCGTTAAAAATTTTTCTATAGAAAATTTTTCCATTAAAAATTTTTCTATAGAAAATTTTTAATTTTAAAATTTTTTTATAAAGTTTTCTTTTGTTTTCGATAACTTTCTATAGCAACACAACACATCTATAGAAAACAGAAAGTTATCGATAACTTTTCTTTAGAAAATCCAAGTTTACGATGATTTTTCTATATAAAGTCAAAGTAATCGATAACTTTTCAATAGAATATCAAAGTTATCGATAATTTTTCTATAGAAAATTTATGTTATCGAAAACTTTTCTATTGAAAATCTAAGTTATCGATCACTTTTCTATAGAAAATCAAAGTTATCGATAACTTTTCTATAGAAAATCAAAGCTATCGATAACTTTTCCATAGAAAATCAAAATTATCGACAACATTTCTACAGAAAATCAAGGTAATCGATAACTTTTCTATTGAAAATTAGAGTTATCGATAAATTTTCTATAGAAAATCAATGTCATCGATAATTTTTTTTATAATAAATCAAAGTTATCGATAATATTTCTATTAAAAATCAAAGTTATTGATAACTTTTCAATAGATATGAAATGTTTTTACAGGAAGAAATTTAAAAAATAATCTATAGAAAATTTTTTGCATAAAATTGTTAACCGATAGTTGGCCTAAATATGCCAATTACGATGTAGGGTATAAAAATCGCTCACGCACACATACACAACCACATATGGAAAAAAATCTAATGGAGCACATACTCATATCACTTTTGCCAACAAGAAGGACCCACATTAAACCTAGAAAAGAAGCAGCAACAAAAAAACAAAAACAGGAACTTTGCAAACTTTATTAAAATGTAATCTTTCGTTTTCGTTTTTTTTTTATTTTATTATATTATTCACTTTTGCCAACATGTTAATGTTGAAAAGTTTAATACAATTTATATGAGAAAATGAATACGAATTGCTACTTATAATTGAGTTTCGAAACATATAAAATATAGCCATATGATTCCTTTTAAGCTCCCAGTATTTTCAACTCATACCTTTAGTAATCTCGTCTGTGTTTTTTTTTATTTTGTCGATTTTATTGCAAATTAACAAGAAAACTTGACTGTAAAAGTCAATTTATTTTTGGGAAAAGTAATTGTAGAGACGTGCATTAGAAGAAAGAAAATATTAAATATTGCCCAAGTGTTTAGTAAATAAATTTATAAGAAATTCTTTTTTCTTTTGTACAAAAGTGTTTTTGTAATACAAAAAATAAAAAAGTTAAAGCTTCCTTTTACTTAAGTAAGTTAAAAATTATTGAAATATTGAATAATTTTCCAAAGTATTTAGGAACATTTAGATATTCTAATTTAATTCCTTGTATAGCCATTGGCGCTTATAAAATAAGTGAAAAATTTGAAAATTTGTTTATAAAAATAGAAAAAGGTGTTGTCAAAAACATAAATTCCGAATATAAAATTAACATATCAAAATAATAGAGAATTATGAAATAACTTTTATTTGTATTTCTATTCGAATTAACATATTGGGCATTTACATGAAAACTGTATAAGCCAAATAGACTATTCTAAATAAAATGATATTAAAACAAAATTTATGGAAAATTTTTCGATCAAAACTTTTTTATAGAAAATTTTTCGGCCAAAATTTTGTATAGAAAATTTTTCGACCAAAACTTTTTTATAGAAAATTTTTCGGCCAAAATTTTGTATAGAAAATTTTTCGGTCAAAAATTTTTTATAGAAAATTTTTCGGTCAAAAATTTTTTATAGAAAATTTTTCGACCAAAACTTTTTTATAGAAAATTTTTCGACCAAAACTTTTTTATAGAAAATTTTTCGATCAAAACTTTTTTATAGAAAATTTTTCGGCCAAAATTTTTTATAGAAAATTTTTCGGTTTAAAATTTTTTATCGAAAATTTTTCGGTAAAAAAATTTTTATAGAAATTTGTTCAATCAAAAATTTTTTATAGAAAATTTTTCAGTCAAAAATTTTTCATAGAAAATTTTTCAGTCAAAAATTTTTTATAGAAAATTTTTCGGTCAAAAAATTTTTTATAGAAAATTTTTCGGTCAAAAAATTTTTTATAGAAAATTTTTCGGTGAAAAAATTTTTTATAGAAAATTTTTCGGTCAAAAAATTTTTTATAGAAAATTTTTCGGTCAAAAAATTTTTTATAGAAAATTTTTCGGTCAAAAAATTTTTTATAGAAAATTTTTCGGTCAAAAAATTTTTTATAGAAAATTTTTCGGTCAAAAAATTTTTTATAGAAAATTTTTCGGTCAAAAAATTTTTTATAGAAAATTTTTCGGTCAAAAAATTTTTTATAGAA